>VKOC01008024.1:0-12145 GCA_009364415.1 Spea multiplicata | reverse complement strand
GGTGTATTCCACAAAACCTCAAGAGCAAGTCAGGATGGCTGAGCGGTCTATTGCTCAGGTCGCAGTCTTCCCTGGAGGCGTGGGTTCAAATCGCACTTCTGACATCATTTTTTTTTTTTTCAAATACGTCCTTATTTGCTTTTTCCGTTATAAAAGGACAAAAGTACATAAAACATATAAACATAAATAATAATACAATATAGAAAAAGACACCATAATAAAATAAATAAATACCAAAATAAATACAAAAGCTGCATTATGGATATATGTAGACTGGTGGTCCCTGCTTATTCTTTATCTAGTAGTCATTGCTTCATAAATAGCGACCAGTCAAAACACTCAGGCCCTATGTCGTATTTTCCTCAAGTTTAGATAACCATGAGTCCCATATCTTAGATTTTTTTCAGAAATAAAGTATGATTTATAAAGCTGCCTTTCCATGTTCCATGGGATTCTACAGATTTAAGTTTAGAAAAGGGCGGAATCCCTTTAAGGTTTAAATTTTTTTTAATATGCTCCCAGATTGAGAGAGTCTGTCCCAATATAGAATTAGAATTTTTTATTTTTGAAAGATGTTTTGGAGTTAAAGAGCACCATATAATATCAGCCAAATTTTTCAGACCGCCTATCTCCCGCTCAATTGCATACCACCCTTCGTTTAGATAATTCTCTAATTGTAATCTGTATATATGAACTAATGAATTTGCCAAGAAGATGTTTTTCAAAATAGGGAAACCCAAGCCTCCATCCTTAGGTTTACGTGCCATTACAGCAGCTTTTAATCTGGGTTTTTTAGCCTTCCATACAAAACATTCAAACCTCGTCTGCACCATTCTTATCCAAGGGTCAGGCATGCTTAATGGAAGCATTGAAAACATATATGACCATTTAGGAACAATGTAGGAATTTAGTATGTTAATCCTTCCCCACCAGGAGAATTCTTTACTTCTCCATTCTTTTAACCAAATATTAGTTAATTTCAATAATCTTATGAAATTGGTCTCTAGTAATGAAGAAATAGATTTTGTTACATGTATACCTAAGTATACAAAATCATACTTTGCCCACACAAAATCATATTCTCTTTTTATCTGATCAATTATAGAGCTTTCTAGATGGTTTTCTAATAATGTTGTTTTGTTTGTGTTCATTTTGTAATTCGAGACTTTACTATAGTATTCAAATTCCGCCATAAGAAAACTTAAAGAGACCTTTGGGTTAGTAATAGAAATTAGTATATCATCTGCATACAGATTAATTTTTAAATTTGAATCTCTAGTATGAAAACCTTGAATTTCACCATTGTCTCGAATACAAATAGCTAAAGGCTCAACAGATAATATGTATAGCAATGGGGACAAAGGGCATCCTTGTCTTGTTCCATTTTTTAGGGAAAATTTCTCCCTTGTTTCTTCCTAATTATACTTTTAAGCTTAATTAGATGACCTCTCAACACTGTTTTAAATGCACACCAGTTGTTTTCTGGCGACGTATCTTTGGGATTATTCTCTTTAAAGAATAGATGTATTAGTTCAGATAAGTATTTCACATTATCTTTATTAAAGAGAATAGAGTCGTCTAATTTCCAAGTGGATCGTACATTTTTATTAAAATTATTTCTTATTTCCATAATAATAATATTGTGATCTGACCAGGTGTTATTTCTAATCTCTATTTTTTGGATCCTTTTGATAAGAGATGGAGAACTTAATATATAATCAATACGAGAATATGATGAGTGGACATGGGAAAAGTGGGTAAAGTCCCTTTCAAGTGGATGAAGGACTCTCCAAGTGTCCATAAGATCATATTTATTAAGAGAATTATTAAAAGCTCTTGCTTGGGACTTTGTTTTTTCTTCATGGAGTCTTTTTTTTAAAGTGTTAGTATCTATTTCACTATCTAAGACACAATTAAAGTCACCTGCGATAATACAACAACCAATCTTAATATTGTCTACTCGTTCCAATATCTTATTCAGAAGGTGTACTGGAGCAACATTAGGTAGGTAGACATTCACCAGAGTAAACCACTCTTCGTCTAGTTTACAGACTATAATTATGTATCTAGCCTCCGGATCATGAAATTCGTATTTGATTTCAATTTGAAGTGTATGAGAGAAAACTATTGCTACCCCTCTCTTCTTTTTAGTTTCGTTTGAAGCGTGCACCAAAATCGGATATTTCTTCCCTCCCCAATTATTATTATCTATTCTTCTCCAGTGGGTCTCCTGTAAAAAAAACCACATCTATATGCTCTCGGCATAAAAAGTTATAAACTATAGAACGCTTATATGGCAAATTTAAGCCTTGGGTGTTGACTGAACACACCTTTATCATTCAAAATTTCTAGGGATCACCCATCTACACTTCCTCATGCAGCTTACCACAGACCATGTAACAAAAGAGAAAAACAACATATAAAAAAAACCTATCATACTAACATTCAACACACTCCTCTTTCGACGCCAAAAGGCCCCAGAAGGAGGGAATAAAGACAAAAAAAAAATAAAACCCCCTTGATCCTCAGAAAAACTGAGGCAAGGAGCACATTCATCAGGAAACATAACACAAAAGTGGAGGGGGAGTTAGGTATCCAACCTACTTCCCCCCACATGAGGAGTCTCAAAACTGACACACCTCCTATGTCTAATTTAAGACATATAGTAGAGATAAACATCACTCGCTGCTATTAAATATATTATTCAGTTATAAATGTAGGGAGGCGGAGGAAACGAAGAAACCCTTAATTGTTCATAATTTACATTAAGATTAATAGCTTCAGCTCATAGGTATCAGACCTTTTCTCAATTTTTAGTGTACAGCATTAAATCATCCTTATTACATTTTCCTTATTATATCATTAAATACATTCATTGAGTAATTACTTCTATACTTGGCCCCTGTGGAGCCATTAGTGCCCACATTTAGAACCAAAAGTACATTCCATAGTGCTTCTTATATAATTCATATATTAACACAAAAAATTGAGAATTTGTAGCTTCACCTAAAAAGTGCCAAACCTTTACTTAATTACTCAGTAATTAACACTAGATCATCCATATTTTATTTATCTATTATACCATTGAACAAACTAATTAGTGTTAATCAATTGCTTCACTATTTACTCCTAACTTTAACCCCCATGTAATTTCTAGAATTCTTGTGTACCTTATCTATCTAGATAATGCGAACTTGTGGTACATAGACAGTTCTCCTCGCTTTTTATACCGATAACCTTGTACGGAAAAAAAAAATAAAAAATTAATTTGTTGAGATTATATTTAAATTCTTACACCAATCAGCCAACACAGTTGGGGAATCAAATGATCTTATCTGGCCTTCCCACCAGAATCTCACATTAGATGAGCTAGTCCAGCTATATTTAATATTGTTCTGTCTTAATGTTGATAACGGTGTAGAAAATTCTCTGCCTCATACACAACTTTCAAAACCTCTGAAAACCCACCTGTTCGGGGAAGCGAACAACATTCCTTCCCGGTACTCCCAACCATCATAACCAAGCCGTCTAAACAATCAACAGCTTCAACACATCATCGGGACCAGATCAACTCATCCCCATCCGAGCTGTCCTCTCCTTTTGTCTCACTTCCCCCTCAACCACCGACTAGATTGTAAGCTCGCAAGAGCAGGGCCCTCTTCTCCTTTGCAGCAGTTTGTCATTGTATGTGTTATTGTATGTGTTTCTAAATTTTTCTACTGACTGTAACAGCGCCGCAAAATCGGCCGGCGCTTTCTAAATAAATGTAATGTAATGTAAGTCTGACCATAGATCTGAAAAGTGGCAAAACTACTGCTATACAAGCCAGCACCCTGCTTGCCGACGGCACAGTACCACTATTTACCATTAGATTTTTATGTGTCAAATGCACTTTTTATATTTTCAGTGTGGAAGTGGAACTGTTGCTACCGCACTCTTGACTATTCTTCTAATTCACTTAACCACTTGGCTGACAGTACATGACATACACTATATGGACAAAAGTATTGGGACACCTGACTATTATACCAACAGGGACTTTGATGGTCCCCATTTTGCGGCTATAACAGCTTGCACTGATGTTGGACCAGAAGGCCTCACTCGCTATCTCCGTTCCAGTTCAGCCCAAAGGTGTTCAATGGGGTTGAGGTCAAGGTCTGGCACACCAAACTCATCCAACCACATCAATATATATACCAAAAACCAACAAGGCCCACCACATAGTAATGTTGTTTTCTCCTTAAGCAAGTGGCTAGTATAGCCCATCTCACCTGACTTAAGACTTAATGCAACCAAGTGAGGCTTTTGTCCTCAAATTTACTTTCTGCTGGAACGGAATCTACTGGATACCGGTTACTGGAGATCCCCTACTATTGACAACATCACCGACTCCGTGCCATTGCACCCACTAGAGTAGATTGGCAATCACTTCTGTACAATTTTAACCCTTTTTCCTTCGCATTTGCCATACTCTGGAATCTGTTTAGCAGTATTGTGTATGTATCTAGGGGCAGGCTTATCTAAACGGCAATTGACGGTCATAATTCTAAAGACATCCGGAACCCCAATACAGGCCAGCCAACTGGCAGTGGGGTCAGGTATGTTATGTGACCCCATGGTAGTAAAGCGGAAGCTCGCACAGTTTGCTTATTGTTCTATGATGTCACACATAAATATGACACGTATAATAAATATTGTAATCTTCTTACACAATGCAGAAGTAAGAAAACATGTTTTCTGCTTTGCATTTTTTATTCTATAAATGCAATGTTTTTTTATTATTTAAGCGTACTTATATTTCTAGGTTTAGTTGTAGACTTACGTCTTTAGTAGTCTCATGGAATAGCACAGTAGATTTTAACAGGCAAACCTACCCTTAATCTATGCCAGGCGCGTCCAACCTGCGGCCCTCCAGCTGCTGCAGGACTACATCTCCCATAATGCTCTTTTAGCTAAGGGGCTGGCTGAGGAGGATGGGAGATGTAGTCCTGCAGCAGCTGGAGGGCCGCAGGTTTGACGCCCCCTGATCAATGCTTTTTTTTAACTGAATATTGAGAAATTACCCCCAAAAAGTGATGATCGAGGCCCCTAACTGCTTATTGTAGAACCGCAGTGAACTATATAAAGCATAACACTCATACCAGTACTGCCTATGCACATAAATACCCAAAGAAGAATATGCAGAAAAATAGAAATATCTCAGATTTTATTTCAAACATTAAATTTTAAAAACTTTTTGAGCAAAAATATGGTAAAATCTCACTTTTGTTGTATTAGGAGAGACTAAGAAATTATTATATTTTAGGGAAGCTGAGTTCAGTGGCAGGTGGTGGCCAGAGTTGCAAAGCTGTTTTAGGAAATATTTTAGTACATTTTGTCATGATTTGTGTAGGTCATTAATAAAAATACCTTTTAAAAAAACAGATTTTACTGATGGAATAATATGGCCTTATTTTAGGACCTGCTGAAAATAACCTCTCGTTAGTCCACTAGAAAAAAAAACCTTAATAAAAATACAAATTAATTGTCATTTAATTTAATTCGGTTTCACGTGGTTTGGGCAGCACCTAATTTTCTGCATGCGGTGAAATATTTTAATCCGGAGAGCTTCTGTTCTTATTCCATATATAATTGGGTTTATAACAATGGAAATAGTCACTCCAGCCAGCGGGAGAAGAAGCTGAGCGGTTTTGGACAGTGATCCGCTACCCAGCCTGTGCCGAAAAACTATGAATAAGTTTCCAATCATGTAAATGGAAAAAGCAATCAAGTGAGTGACCAGCGTATGGATGGCTTTTTGGTAAGCGTCTCTGGAAATCTTTAGACATATTATGAACGTTCCTATGTAGCAATAAATTACCACGGATTGGGAAAAAACGACGAGGAAAAAGGCCACAACGATCCCAAAGGTATTGCTGGCAGAAGACTTATAGCAGGCCAGATTAATGAGGGACGCTGTTTCACAAAACACATTGTTTACATGAATTCCGCATAGAATGAGTCTCGCCGCCAGCGTGACAATTGCAGTTTCAATTACAAAGGAAATCACCCAAATGAGGGTGACGCACTGCAGGGCCCTCTGTTTCGTCATAAGGGCCGGGTACCTTAAAGGAGAGCTAACGGCCAAATATCGGTCATAGGCCATGATGGTGAACGTGAATATATCACTGCAACATAAACTCTGTAAGCAGAACGCTTGGACGAGGCAGGCATGAAGGGAAATAGTGACGGCCCCAGAGACCGAATCGATCATTAGTTTGGGGAGAATCGACGCGTTCCAAAGAATTCCATTAAACATCAGGTTAGAGATGAAAATGTACATAGGCTCCTGCAGGCTTTGTTCAGTCCGTATGACGCGTACGATGGTGGCACATAAGAACATGGTGGTTACATGTAGACCGAAAGCTGTTACAAGATAGAAATATCTTAACTCTTTCATCTCCGCCTTCCATCTTTCTAGCCCAACAAGAAGTAGGTCAGTATTTATTATTGATACATTTTCCATTCTGCTTAATGAAAGAGAAACACTGTTCTTGTATGAAGTGCTTAGACCAAACGAATGGGTATGCACATACGTGTGCGTGTATAAATGTATATGAAGTGTCCTGCTTCTCATGGGGCTTTTATAAGCATATTTTGGTGATCCCCTAAGAATTCACATCTGTTAATTGGGAAAAAATGTCAAACTCTCCAAGGATCTCATTTTAGCTGCAAAAATATGAATACGTTGTGAATTTGACTAAACTATTTTTGATTTCTAATCAATTTAGAAATTTTAAAGTTAAATAAAGTGAAAAAAGGAATAGCAGTATTTTTTGGTAAATTCTTTATTTGGACACAACAATAAATTATGGTATAAAATACAATTTTAGTATAAAGAAAAAAAAGGAGGGTAGACGTCTGATCTAGACTTTATACCGTGAGGCATGTCATAAACGGAGACTACATATTATATGTTGATTTGTAATGATCAGCGCTATGGAATTTGATGGCGCTATATATAAAACAATAAATAATAATAATAATTTTAGTAATATTTCTTGTACATCTATGAAAGTGAAAGGATAATGTAGGAATGTTTGTCTCTAGACATTTGTGACTTCCTTCTGAGGAACTAGGGCAGTCCTGGCCTAAGGGATTAGTGGGCCTGAAGCTGGAAATTTTGATGAGTTTACATGCATGTTTACATTGGCCTTATTTGCATGTGTCTACCCAGAATCCATTGTTGTTGTGGCAGCACCATGAGATTTCAGGGGGAAAACAAGCGTTCTGGCTTGTCTGGTGTCTGTAGATGAGTGTTTAATAATACTTCTACTACCCCCTTAATTTTAAGTAGAATGGTTTTCACATCACCTTTACCCACCATAACTTATGTGATGGTATTTCTCGTGCTACCCCAAGCCTCAAGTACTGATTTCAGTTTTACAACTTTGTGCTGATGTGCTTGTGATTTCTGTAAAGGGCAAAACAGCTGTGGTTGTCTGGCTACTGCGTCTCTTGTTTTTTGTCTGAAGGCTGTATTCTACAGTGGGCCATTACTTTCATGGGGATCCATGTATAAAGTGGTTTAGCAGGCAACAGGTGATTGTTGATCTTATTTGCATGTGTCTACCCGGGATCCATTGTGGGTGTGGCAGCACCATCAGATTTCTGAGGGAAAAACAAGCCGTCTGGTGTCTGTAGAGGAGTGTTTAGTAATACTACTTCCCTCTTCATTTTAAGTGGTAGGGGTTTCTCTCATGTTTACCCACCATAACTTTGGTTATTTGTTTTTCTCAAGCTTCTTCAAGCTTCAAGCATTAATTCAGTGTGGCAACCTCGTGCTGATGTGCTCGTGATTCCCGTTAAGGGCAAAACAGCTGTATGTGAGTGGTGATCTGGCTACTGCATCTCTTACTCGACTTTTGTCTGAAGGCTGTATTCTACAGCAGGCAATTACTTTCAAGGGATCCATGTATAAAGTGGGTATAAAGCCAAAAGGTAAACATTGTTGACCTTATTTGCATGTGTCTACCCAGGATCCATTGTGGATGTGGCAGCACCGTCAGATTTCCGAGGGATAAACAAGCCTGGCTTGTCTGGTGTCTGTAGATGAGTGTTTAATAATGCGTCTACTTCCCTCTTCATTTTAAGTGGTATTGTTTTCCCTCACCGTTACCCACCATAACTTTGGTTATTGGTATTTCTCATGCTTCCCCAAACCTCAAGTATTAATTCAGTATCGCAACCTCGTGCTGATGTGCTTGTGATTCCTGTTAAGGGTAAGACAGCTGTTTGTGAGTGGTGATCTGGCTACTGCATCTCTTACTCGACTTTTGTCTGAAGGCTGTATTCTACAGTGGGCAATTATTTTCAAGGGATCCATGTATAAAGTGGGTATAAAGCCAAAAGGTGATCATTGTTGACCTTATTTGCATGTATCTACCCAGAGTCCATGGTGGATGTGGCAGCACCATGAGATTTCTGAGGGAAAAAGTGCCGTCTGGTGTCTGTAGATGAGTTTTTATGTCATATTTCAACATGATCTCATGACTAGAAAAGCCTCCAAAGTAAAATATATGTTTAACACTGTTCCTTTAAGAATCTCTGACCTGACCTCACAGCATTATAAAAGCTGGGTTCACCTGTACCTCAGGGCACGATTAATGTGTTGAGAGTCTGACAAACGCCTGAATTGTGCTCCTGAGAGACCTGAAATTTGACTATCTATTTTGGATACCAACCTGTACCTTTCACAATCCTTACGTCTGCTGTTTTCTCTTTAATGAGATTCTGAACTTAACCTGCCTTTTCGGATCAATTGGAGATTATCAAATCCACGTTTCTTCTTCGGATTCAATTGACTTTACCTGTTTGCCTTATTAATCTGACCCTGAATTATATTTCAAGTCTGTTTTATACACTTCTCCACTGAAAATAAATAAGAAAAGATGTTACCTGTAAATGATAAAATGTAACTGTTTCAGTCCCAGGGGATTTTGGTGCTCGAGCAACTTCGGCCACTCACTTTTCTGTGAAGAGTGTGCCCATGTCAACTATATACCGTATTGGCTCGCATATAGGCCGCACCAGAATATAGGCCGTACCCTAAAGGTTTGGTGCTTTTTTAAAGAAAAAGTTTTTTTTAATGGATATGCTGCCACTCTGTCCCCCCCTTGAGATATGCTGCCACTCTGCCCTCCCCCAAGATATGCTGCCACTCTGTCCTTTCCCTCCCCTGAGATATGCTGCCACTCTGTCCTCTCCCCGCTGCCGGTGAACGTCTGCGCGATGCGCTTAGACAACCTCTCGTGCTGGTACTTCCCCTGTGGAAAGTGCCGGCAAGGGAGGCTGTCTGAGCGTATAGAAGAGTAGGATACAGGTCCCCTGCACCGCTGCGGGGGATCTGTATCCTAACCCCGCTGCCTGCCCGGTGCTAGACCCCGAATATAGGCCGCACCCCCACTTTAAAGACTTAAAGTGGGGGAAAAAAGTGCGGCCTATATTCAGGCCAATACGGTATTTTTTTATTTTTTTTTATATATATAGAATTTTCCATACTTTTCCAGCAGTTATAGGGTACATGTTACAAGATGTAGATTATGGTTTTAAAACTGCTGAATTTATGCATTTGGTATAGGATTGCAACTCTAATTATGAGCAAATAAGCCAAAAATACCCACAAAAGTACATACAGCTATTTGGTCACCAATCACTGCCAAAGTCAGCCATAGCAACAATCTCCTGGGCTTTTTTCACCAAAACTTCTGTGTTGCTTCGGATTTTTTGCATGCATTTTTTGTAGCAGACTCTGCATCTCCTTTGAATTTTTTGTTTGGCATCAGTTGGGGAGAATCGTGCAAGGAAAATGCCTCCTGGTAAGACACAGGACATTTTCGTCTTGTAGATTTGGGGAGGCATCATCAAAGAGAATATCCCTCAGGATTTTCATTTGGAATTCTAGGAGGAGATCTTCCCCGTTCCACACATGTTGTACAAGGCAACCTGGGAAAGTACCATGTCTTGGTCTCCCTTGACACCAAGTACAACCATTGGCCATGGTCATAAAGGTCTAAACCCCCATGTTCCTACTGTATTTGATGATGCGCTGAGTTTTTAACATCTGTGCATCACTTTCTCCCCCCACACTGACAGGTGCCCCTTGTTCATGACGAATGGGGAGATAACAAACATGTCTTTCTTTTCAGTGTACCCGAGGGCCAAGATTGAATTATTGTGCAAAGCACTAGTTGTGACGCACCTAGGTTGAGGGTAGGCCAACTGCTTCAGGAAACCTTTATGGTTTTTCCTCACAGTGCCACATGCTGGGGTATGACAGAAAAATAAAAAATGAAATAATTCTGCTATATAAATTATCCAAACAGGGGTGGTAGTCCTTGTTCATATAGGGCAGACGAAGGTCCCACAGTATTCTCCTGTTAATGCCCACTGATTCTGGGCAGCCAGGGGGATCAAAGTGAATGTCCTTCCCTTTGTGTATTCGGAAGGAGGCAGTATACAAAGTTTGTATAAATTTACGCCATACCGTGAGCGTTTTGACGGGATATGCTGCCTGAACTGCAGTCTACCCTTGTAAAGGACCAGGGACTCATCAATGTCAACATTCTGTTCTGGGGTATAAACATCAGTAACTTTATTGCAAAAAAAATAAAAATAAAAAATGGGCTATAACTTAGGGTGACCAGATGTCCCCGGTTTCCGAGGACAGTCCACGGATTGTCCTTCGTTTTCTTCCGCGGTATGGGAGAGCTGTCTATCGCGAGGGAACACTGATTTACACTATCAAGCGCTCCCTAGTGCAGCGTCTTTTCCGTGCGGCAGCCGACTTGCTACACCATGGGGTGGTCGGGGCAGAGGAGAGTTAAATCACATCAAAGTTGTGACAAGATGTTGGTCACATGAACGAACGCGGCCCCACATTTCCAACAAGGAGGGCTGTGCTTGCTTAACTGCGTGTACTGCGGAGCAGACTGCAGCCAGAGGGTCTGAAGTGAAATCTGAAATAACCACCAGTAAACATTTAAGACAGGAAAGTTTGACAATGTGTCCCCATTAATATAATCTGTATATCCTATGTGTTGTTACCATGCAATATTTTACTGTTCTGAATTGTTCGTTTATATTGTTGTTGTTGAATCACAATTATTTGGTAAGAATAAAATGCAAAATATGCATTGAAACTTGTTTCCTTTATCTTAACATTTGGGCATCATGTCGCGAAAAGATTCTAAAGAAGTATCTTTTTTATCTCATGGACAAAAATGTGAGCAATAACGTATATATATAGTATACTATATATATATAGTAAATATATATATATCATACAATCACTTCATAAGCACATACCAAATACACTGCATACATCATTTGAAGAAAATATGCTTATAAAATCTTTTTTTACCATTTGCCAATTAAAAAAAAATGCCCCGGATTTCATTTTAATAATCTTGCCCCTATACCTTAACTTGAACAACCTATACAACTGGCAGGAGTTGACCTCAAAATATATTGTCCTGGTCATAATATGGGCGAAAACAGGGGGGGTGGACAAAAGTGTATGGTGGGCTTTTTCACAATGCCCATCACAAGGGTCAATGACCCAAATGTTATATCTCATGGGGGGCAGCGGGATGCCAGGTCTGGCTTCTGTCCCCTTGGTCAGCTGCCTGACCCTGGGCAGCATCTGATGGCAGGAGTCGCAATCAAGGGAGAGATATCTGGGCCTGACATGTTTGTGCATTGGTCAGGCATGGGGACAGGTTCTGTACACCTCAATTTAGCAAGTAGAACCTGGGCCTCCTCATCATCACCTGACACATCAAATGTTGGCTCAATCTCATCTATCTATTAGTGTGGCTTCGCCAGAATGAAGTACGCTTGTTTAGCGCTGTAGACGTGCTCCATGATCTACTCTATCCCAAATTCCCCCTAACCACCCTTCAATCTAACCTAAACTAACCTTAACACTATCTAAAAAAAAAAATATATAAAAATTGTATATATAACCATCAAGAGAGTGCGAAGGGTTAAATGTTAGGGTATAGGATAGAGTATGTATATAGGGTCACAAAATCAGCAGTAAATTGGCAGCTATCACACACACAATGCTCTGTCTCTCTCTCCTCCAGATCACAGAGATGGATGG
>VKOC01008019.1:0-15191 GCA_009364415.1 Spea multiplicata | reverse complement strand
CAACTACAGCACTCATACACACAACTACAGCACTCACACAACTACAACACTCAGCTCTGGGGAGACTCAATACGTGAACGTCGCATGTGTGGGTATCATGTGAAAAGTTACAACATTCAACAATGTAAAGTTAGGATGACACAAAGTCACAGTCAATGGAAACCAAGCATTCTCTTCAATCTCATCTCTACTGAAAAATTATGCTACGAGGTTCTGATCCATACATGCGCGATAACTCGCAGTGACGCATTTAATACATCACTGATTCACACAGACTCAAATCTACATGTATAAGTAAATGTATAATATATAACTATTCTTTCAAAAATGCAAGTACTGGGATGCAGTTTAACTTTAATTTGTTCTTTTAGTTTGACCTTTCGCTTTCTTTTGTGTCAGTTATTGATAAATATTTAACAGAAGTTGTGTACGTGTGGCTATGCATACATGTCTGTCGCCGTGTTTACTGTATGCCTAGAATCATATATCTATATATATAAATATAGAGTTAGTTTAAGTATGAAAATACCTTTCATTTCTGTTGTAAAGTTCAGGTCGGGGATGCTGCGTTTTCGTTTTCTCCTATAGCGGTGCTTCTAGCGGGAAGAAAAAACTTGAATTACTAACCCTTATCGCTTAATCTGCGTAGAACGGGCCGGTCATTTTCCAACGGACTTCGCGAAATCTAAAGTGATACAAGAAAGTATGACTAGGAGAGTAAAGATTTAATACCCATCCCCATCCTCGGAGCGCACTTTGTAATCGCCTCATTTTATTCCAATAGAGAGCTTCATAAAAACCTAAACTATTAGTGCGCTATGAGGTCGGAATATAGGACCCCCGATATAAAAGTATGTGGGACATGGCGAGCCGAATAGAATAGTATCTCTCCACCTAATGTATCGGTTTGTTTTAGTCTGTCAATTCTCGTCTCATCAGACCCCTTGAATATATGGATTGTATTAAGCGCTGCGTAAACTGTTGGCGCTATATAAATTAAAAAAAAATAATAATAATATTTAGAACACAAGGTAATAACATATTATATACAACCCACTGGCCGGCTGATATTTGAGTTGTTTAAAACGGCTCAAATAACCAACGTATTACCGCTTTAATTAAATGATGTTTTAAAAATGGTTGAAATTCAAAAAAAGAGAAGATATAGCGAATATCCTCCTGCCGCTTTATTTTGGTTCATGATGCCCACCAATATTTTATTGTAATGATCCTATAATTCATCCAAATTTGATTTGCCCGTTGGGATGATTTACAGGCCGGGCTGCCTCTGCCCCATTACAGTCCATACACTGCTCATTGCTGGCTCTTTAAACCAAATGTGTTAGAAAAAGGCTATTGAAGAACAGTTTGTTGCCCTTTGAAAGCATATTGAAGGCGATATACGTGGAGGAGTTTATTACAAATATTATCTGCGGCCGCTGCATATTAATTACATACACGTGTTAATGTATGTGTGTGTATATAATATATATATAAATGTGTGTATATAATATATATGTGTGTATGTGTGTGTGTGTGTATATATATATATATAATATATGTGTGTGTGTGTGTATTATTATAAATATATATAATAAATAATGTCGTGTGTGTATATATAGTATATTATATAAATTCGTTTTTCTTCTTTTCACTTTGATATAATTATATATAAGTTTGTGTGTATTATTATATTAATATATGAATATAATATATGTGATGTTCTGATATATATATATATATATTTTATATATACGTGTGTGTGTGTGTATATTAATAATTTATATAATGTTGTGTATATAGATATATATTTTATAATATATAGTGTGTGTGTGCTGATATATAATATATTATTAGTATATATATATAATTGTGTGTGTGTTGTTATTAATATATATTTATTTTATATATAAATGTGTGTGTGTGGTTATATAAATATTATATATATATATATTATATATACACACACACATATATATATTATATACACACACCTCTATTATTAATATATATATATATATCACCACACACACACTACGATTTATATATATATATATATAATATACACAGACAACAATATATATATTATTATACACACAAACATATATTATATTATACACCCACACACCACACATATAATTATATATATATATATACACACACACACATGTGTGTGTGTGTATATGATATATATTTATATATTGTGTGTGTGTGTATATAATATATATAGTGTGTGTGTATATAATATATATATGTGTGTGTCTGTGTATATAATTATATATATATATATGTGTGTGTGATATATATATTATATACACACACACACATTATATATATATAATGTGTGTGTGTGTATAAAATATATATATATGTGTGTGTCTGTGTGATATATATATATATTATATACACACACACATTATATATATATAATGTGTGTGTGTGTATAATATATATATATAATGTGTGTGTGTGTATATAATATATATATATGTGTGTGTGTGTATATAATATATATATATATTTGTGTGTGTGTGTATATAATATATATATATATTTGTGTTGTGTGTATATTAATAATATATATGTGTGCTGTGTGTGTGTGTATTATATATATGTGATGTGTATATAATATATATTATGTTGTGGCTGGTATATAATATATATATGTGTGTGTGTGTGTATATAATGTGTGTGTATATATATATATATATATGTGTGTGACTATAATATATATATATATATATATATAATGTGTGTGTGCACACACACTAGCCAAATTATAGCTCCCATGGTCTAGATCAGTGGTTCAGGGATAATATATATGTTTTATTTTGATGTAGCCGCAGTCCTGTTCTGGTAGTAGAGAATATACGCCTGCTCTCATTCATACGCATTGTTGCATTAATACTATTGTCTTATACATAGTATATTGAAGTTTCATGCCAGGACACTATATAGTTCCTGCTCCTGGACCGTTAGCTGCCTGTGGTCACCGAGACATTGGTATTGACGGGCTGATGCATCGTATACTATTATACCGTATATATTAAGCAAAACAATATGGTTATTTATTTCTTGAATAATACCGTAAGTCCTCCAAAATACATCAGTTGCTGAGATGTCTCTCTCATGTGGCATCTAGGCTGCTATCACGTTGTAGGCAGAAGCACGTCGGGTCGCTCTTGGTATATTTCTGTTTCAGCTCGGTGGGTAAAGAGATATTAGACTTTCTGCTGTAATGGAGAAGGGTTGAGTGTTAGGAAAGAACATACTCGAATGCACACTCAAGCCGTCTCCGTCTCCCAGGCTGTAAGCTTGCAGGAGCAGGGCCCGCTTCCCCTTCAGTGCGTCTGAACAAGTGTTAAGCTTTTTGTCAATTTGTTGTTAATTTTCACTCCCCGCGGTTGTTATAACACTATGGTATCTGCTGGCGCTCTATAAATAACATGTAATATAATCATTATCTTATCCACAGTAGATATTCTATGAGCAGATATGAATGTTGGTGTTATTAGATAATTTAATAGGTGGATTCATGGATACATGTAAGAATGACATGTGGCAAAGGTACATGAATCAATGTACAGAAGGGATGAACGCCTAGTATACCATTCTTGAGAGGTGCGCATGCTGATGTTAATTCACGGAGAGATGCCTGAATCTGTCGAGTACTTTCTAATGAAGATGTGTTTGTGGAATTACAAGGAACAGAGATGCGTGTTGGGTAGGGTGGCCAGTTGGCTGATTTACCCAGCCCAGTTCATAGTAAAGTATGTTTTAATAATATGTCTTTGTTCTAAATATTAGAGTTTAATTCCTGTTTTTTCCCAAGTGGAACGGCTCTTCTAAGATTTCAATTCAATTTATTTCCTAGGCGTATGTTTCCATTCCTCAGTTTCCGACTGTCAGGACTGGATCCCGTGGCTCAGTACACATTGCATGTAGACGTGGTCCTGGCAGATCAAAACCATTGGAGATACCAAGGAGGAAAATGGATCCAGTGTGGGAAGGCTGAGGGCAACATGCCAGGTACTTGCTTGGCATCGCGAAAGGAAAAAGACGGAGATCAAAGGCAGGAAAGACAGGGTTAATGTTATAGAAAGGTGGGGAGTGGAAATGTAAATCAGTGGGGAGAGACAGGGAAAGAAATGGAATCAGACATCTGTGATTAAGAGATAAGTACTACCTTTAACTACATCAAGGTCAACCACCTTCAAGGTCAACCACTCACATTCGGGGGGGGGTATGTATAATATGTGTGCAAAGTTTGAACAGTTGTCTTATCACCATAGTTAAAAGGTGTTTGTGATACTTTTTTAGCAGACTTGCACAAGCTTTAAAGACCTGAAGTCACTTTTTATACGTAACCCCCAAAGTCTTTAATTTCTCACCAACTATTCCACTATTAATTACCAGGTAACCGAAGATACCAGCACCCTGATTCCCCCAACACTGGGGCTCATTGGATGCGTCAGGAGGTGACATTCAGCAAACTGAAGCTGACCAACAACAAGGGGGCATCGAATAACGTGACACAGGTAACACATGGGGACACAACTGCACAACTAAGCATTCTTCCATCACTAAACAGACTAAACGAACACTAAATCACGCATTAAAACATGCGCAGTGCAGCCAGTGGTGCTGACTACCAATACGGTGAATATGTGTTGGTTACAATGACAGGCACCCAGGGCCACAGGCCCAGGGGGCAACAGCTCCTCTGCAACCAAACCAGGGGCCGACTGGTCTCCTCAGTTCAGCTCCCCATCTACACATGGATGATGCTGGTACCCATTGTCCCCAAGCACCACACGGCCTTAATAAGCCGAATATGAGGTTATGATGTCATACTCTAGTACTTAGCAGTAAATACAGGGCTTGAGGGGGATGGGTCTGGTCTAGGGCAGCACCAGAGAAAAATATGTCACTGATGACATATATACTGATATATCCTGATAAAAAAGGCAAATTTACAATATTTCAAGAGAAATATTCTATAAATGATTGCTTGGTATGATCAGCATAATTACATCAAAACTAATCTCATGATCCCACCTCGTCCCTTTTGTAATTCATAGTCTTTAAATATCAGAAATGATTACAATTATTTTGATAATCATTAGAATTGTTGTTTACATAACAAAATTACCATGTAGTTCCCTGAAAGGTAAGCGGATAGAAAGGGCACTTTGCACCCCGCAGGACAGAGAGAACCGCAGCTCCGCAGTATAGATTTTCTTACTTGGAATCGTTTGCGGATACTCGATCCATTCACTTCCCGGAGGACAGGACGCTTTCCTGGAGGCCAAGTTAACTACTGCCTTACCCTGACCCAAATATCTACCTAGGAAATAAAAAAAACTTACCGTATATATATGGCATATTTGTCAGTTTATTAACAATTTGCTTGTGAAAACACACTACTTTAGTTAGTTACGATAAAATAGGAATAATACGTAGGGGTGCAGAAATAGGTAGGGAGCAGTCAGCGCCAAGGGAATTGATAATCGTGGAGGCGTACAAGACTCGTAAGTGAGCAAGTGGGTATTCTTCAAGAGGTCTAATAACAAGAAAAAACCCAAAACACTGGTCGAGTACGCATGTGCCAGCCGGCCAGGACAGCACGCATGTGCCAGCCGGCCAGGACGGCACGCATGTGCCAGCCGGCCAGGACGGCACGCATGTGCCAGCCGGCCAGGACAGCACGCATGTGCCAGCCGGCCAGGACGGCACGCATGTGCCAGCCGGCCAGGACGGCACGCATGTGCCAGCCGGCCAGGACAGCACGCGGTCATCTGGTGTATTTGTCTTTTGATAAAGGTTAAGCTAGTAGATACAGATAAGGCATAAGACGTGGCCCTTCAATCATTTTGCAGCACAGCTCCAGATACCTCCGTACTGAACGGTTGTGCGGAAATTAAAAGACTTTTGCTGTTTGTCTCTGCAGATGGTGGTGCTCCAGTCTCTGCACAAATACCAGCCGCAGCTTCACGTGACCGAGGTGCAGGATTCTGAGAGCGCTGGCGCCCAGAGTCATCTCTTCACCTTTCCTGAAACTCAGTTCATTGCAGTGACAGCGTATCAGAATGCAGACGTAAGGATCAATGCCCGTGTATGATTTATGTATGTTTGTATGTCGCATTAACTGCATGTTCTACAAATAACTCACACAGCTCATACGCGAGATCTGTTTATACATAGAATGTGCCCTACAATATTTACAATCCCACGTCTGTTTCATGCAGATCACCCAGCTGAAAATCGATCACAATCCATTTGCCAAAGGATTCCGGGATCACTGCGACATGTAAGTATAAACATGAAACGGGTTACATGGTTTTACTAAGTCTGACCAAGAGCAGATTCTGATAAATGTTTGTATATGTAGTACAAGGTATATACAGTTACATGTGCAGTTTCACATGCATGCGGTATATGTACTTGTTGCATGCATAGTGGTTTTCAGTGATACCTAACTTTTCTTTCATGTTTCTGCAGGCTCACTCTCCCCTCTGGCACGGAGCGTCTCTCTCCATCATCCCCCATTCGCTTTCCACCTTTTTTACCAGATTCACTGAGCCACGCTCGTCTATATCCCGTAGAGCAGAAGGAACCTCCGCCGTGGTACTTATCACCGCAAAACATGGCACAGCACCTGGATTACACACCATATGACAATACCGGCAAGATGGCAGCAACATACGCAATAAAATGTTACCCTCAGCCTTCGCATCTAGGGTATTACCCTGATCACACACTCGCCTCACCATGGACGGGTCACACACAGTACCATCCTAACCCAAATCCTACACACTTTACTTGGATTCAGCCACTGCTGGAGACCAGGGGGAAGGAGGAAGACCCCCGGGACCAGCCCACAAACTTTGCAGGATGTGAGGAAAGCAAACGGAGACGACTGTCTCCTTACAGCTTGGACGGATCCACGTGTGACAGGAACACAGATACAGGCTACTGTGGTTTCTTCAGCCAGTAAAAAAAGATTAACAAAAAGACTGACACCGTTGGCAATTACTATGGTGGAACGCTGGCTTGCTGACTGTTGTCACCCCAAGACAAGGACATGCTGGTTCCAGTGACACTTCACTGGTCACTTGGCGTGCAGGCACAGAAAAGATATTGTTGTGTACAGAAAATTCAGTAATAAAGAATGTTTTATACACATAACTGGTTTTATTATAAACTCTTACATAATTAATGTACGCTTCTGGGTTCTTCATGTACTCTTCTCCTCTGCACTTTGTTCCTTGATATGTTGCTCCAGGTTGCTGCAGAGTTGGGTAGAATGTTGTGTAAGTAGAGAGCAGGTCTGCGCTGCCATCGCTGAGAGCGTCCCTACAACCTGGCTCTGCAGGCTCTCCAAACTAGGCATCTTGGAATAGGCCATCACTCCCTGACGGCTCAGCAACCTCCGCTCTATACAGGCCCCTGCAGAGACAGAGCGGACATGTGGGGAGAGGGCAAAGGAAGTTGCAAACACTTTGCATGGGGCCAATGTCCATACTTACCCAAGAGCTCGATCTGAGGCACCTTTCGTACATTCTGCAGCATTTCCTTTACTTTAACATCATGGCTCACAATTAGGAAAGTTTGTCCTATGAACAGCGGCTCCATTGCTTGAAGCTGACACTGGACTAATGACTTCTTTACCACCTGGAGACAGACAAGCGAAAGCAAGGCTCACCCACCATTTCTAACCTACATTCTTATATTATATATCGCTCTGGGTCCACCATTAGGTTTGCATTAACCCTTTTACATATCCTTCTCCTGTCCCTTTTATATTCTATATACATATATATATATACACACATAGATACATACATACATACATTCAGTCACGGTACCTGATTGGGGAAATGCTTTATCTGAATCCCATGCTTTCGAAGTCCGTGCCTCAACAGGAGCAGATCCTCAGATCCAACAGCATTTCTCTGAAACACGGCCACCATTTTACATTCTTGTAGCACGGAGTTCAGCTGGCTGCACAGAAGCCGCACCAAGGGGTTATCCTGGAGAAAATAAAGAGATGAATTTATGGGTGTTTATTATATATATATCAGGCATACATGTTTACATTGTATATGAATGAATTACCTATCGCCCTATCTAGTTTGATCATTATTACAGTTATAAAGACTCTATCATTAGTCTTTTCTTATATTCAGAAGCCATATGCCAATTCCGTGCATGTTTAAAATCCCTTGCTGTATTAACCTCTACCACTTGTGCTGGGAGGCTCTTTCACTTATCTACCACCTACTCGGTGAAGTAAATGTTCCTTAGACTACGAGCCTGTCACAAGCCTGTTATTTGCGCTCCTATCATCGTTACCTCTTCTATGAGAGTGCGTCTGCTCTTTGGGGCGAGACATTCTTCTGGGATAGCAGGTTTCGGAGCAATGTATTCGGTAACTGCCAACATCTTTTGCCTCTCAAAGTGCATCGCTTTTCTGTGACGTGTGACTGCTTTAGAGCCATGACGGACACTCTGCAGAGACGGGAGCCGTCCTGAAAGAGGGGAAAAACAGTATAAACACGAAGAAAACACGCAGGTGAAAAAACGACTGTTTGTGATAAAACAGCGCTGCTGGCACTGCAAAAAAAAAAGAGCCTGGGAGGAAAAAAAGAGACAACCACTTGCCCCCAAAATGCTCTTTTTTTACACAAACCCCGCTGAGTTAATATAAACCATACAGCCAATCAAACATTGGTTTGCAGAAACATAGTAGAGAATATATTGGGACAACATGAAGATATGAATCAAATATCAATATAATGAGAAAAAGAAGAAATTACAGAGACAATAAAAAGTATTAACGACGACAATTTAAAGAAAGGTAACCGCATCGGAGGACCCAAAACAATGTGAATGCTAAAGATAACGGGGGGGGGCAGAATGATGATCAGACTTTACAGCGCAATATAAGATTGCAACAGCAACACCTCATAATATATTTCTGTCTCTATGTGCCATCTGCTGTCAATAAAAAATATCCTCTTTTACATATATTGATGGAATATAGCGCAGTGTTATACGAAGGTGGTTATGTATAAATATATTCCACTGCAAAGTTTGAAAGGTTATTTTACCACAATAATCAACAAAACGGTAAAATCAGGACTGTTTCAGTGAGACCACTTTTTAAAACTTTCACCACAATCACCTGTCACGGATTCTCTCTTCTCTCGGGGTGAGCGAGCGCTCCCCGTCTGTATAATTGGGTTATTTAACCACACAGCATTTTTTTTTATGTCAAATTGTGCCAATAGTAAGCACCGCAAGTATAACGTAAGGAATACAAAGCAAGAGAAACTCTTCCAGTCTGCAGAGATCTTTAAAAACACATCAGGGGGTATTTGCAGTACAGTTATCATCATCATCATCATTCACCCTCAATAGTTTGTATAATGCAACATTAAATTATTATTATCACTTTTTATTTATGAAGTGCCGACAAACTACTCGGCACTGTGAAATTGAAATGGGGCACGTAACATATATACGTTAATACATACATACAGACAGATCAGGAGCGGAGATCCCCGTCCACGAGCTGCCACCCAGCCTTAAGGTATCTTAGCTCAAAGTTAAATAGCTAAATGTACATTTATCTCATTTTGTTTAAATAAACTTACTTTATCCGACCAGGTCGCCGCCACTATAGACAGTTGAGTGATACTGACTTTGCTCCACAGACTTTCACTAGTCAGAGGGATTTAGACAGAGTCATTCTATCGGCTAGCACAAAGCAGTATTGATCACGCTACCATAAGAGAAATAGAGCACCAAACACAGCCAACCCACTGTTGTACAAAAACACTATGCCAAAAACAATAAATCACTTATTTTGGCTTTTTGGAGAAAAAAAAATCCACCCATTGGAGTATTTGACCGCTGCTGGACCTCTTTATGCGCCAATGGATTTTTGTCATGACATTACCCCACAGAGGAACATATAAAATGACGATCGATGACGACGATGACGACGATGACGACGGGTGTTACATCATACTAGTATTTGCGGTCCTCCTCAAGGATCATCGATTGTCTCTGACAATCCATCCGCCCCATACATTCCTGCGATAGACCAACGCGTGCCAAAAAGAAGCAATTTCTGATTTACAGGAACCATAGAATAAATCTCTATCTGGCCGCTAAAGAAATATAAGAAAATCAGTGCAAAGTCCTTCACCAAGGCGGCTCTGACAGCTGCCAATCATATAAGGTCACAGGTCCCCGGTGCAATCCGTACATTGCTCCGCCACCGGTCCGGTCCTATTGAAAACTATAGGCTGTTACAGAGGAGTATAGAGACATTTTATTAAATGCAAGAACCAGAGTGTTTCCAAGAATGCCAGCCACTAGCAAGAGTACATATGCCAGAGATACCACAGACTTTGCGCATATGCTGAGTTTGATTGGTGCCTCTGGGGTTTCTGCTACTGGAGGCATTGCCTCAACAATAGGGTATCCAGCAAAACAGGTACTTCCGAAGAGCCAGCTCACACATGGGATTCAAATGAGACCGAGTTTCATGGTCAATCCTGCTATATGTTCTCTAACATTACCATAATCTATAAACCTCTTAGATGCTCCTTGGTTACTCTTTACTGTCAATGAAGCCACTGTAAACACTCTGCGAGTGCTGGTGAATAATGGACCGTGAGGTTTGTCATCACTCCACCTGCTCTCTGCCCGAGCTGTGATTTTGTTGATTGCTCTTTATGTTATATAGGCGGTCTGATCGGCGTATGATGGTCCAACGAGTCTGCATACTCCCTGGTGAGTCTTTGAGTCTATGGGCAATTTGTGTAATCTCTGATCCATCCAAAACGGGACTGGTTAATTTGTGAGATCAGTCATCGGTACATGCATGTGCTGTGTTGGATGTGGAGAGACCCTTTTTTCATCCTGGTCAATCAGTGTGCGTTTAAAAAAAAAGAATATTCCAAGTTAGCTTGCTGTTTAGTTTGTCTGCCATCCAATCCTCATTCTGCGTAATCTCCAAAAAGACAATAGATTGCAACTCTAGAGAGAGACCTGGTGCTGATTCTCTTCGCTAAGTAATAAGGAAGCTGCTGTGCAATACTACAGACTGTGATGCACACGCAAGTGTCACTCGCTCACCATCGATGCTAGAGCTGTAAACCAGAACACGGGGGCAGGGAAGGCGCCCACACGGTGCCAGCGCCTATGAGACTTGGGAAAGTCCATGGAGCAAATTGTGCATTTTTTATATGCCAACCATAGAGACCGGTGTGACTTATCCCGGATAAATAGTTTAATGTAGTGTGGCTATCAACGTGTATGTTTGGAGATTAAGGAAGATAAAGGAAAAAACACCATTATTTGGGATTTCAGTTTCTTTTTTTAAGCAGCTTTCACTGCAAACACCCTAAAGGTCTAAAAGTGGGTCAATAAGAGATGCCGGCTGTAAGGCTGAACACCCCAGCAATCTGACTATATATATATTTATATATACACTTACACACATATTATATACGTACACCACGCACATATAGTATATATTTATATAGATACACATATATAATATACATATATAATATACATATATATCAATGGTACATAAATATAAGATAATATAAATAAGTTATATGTAGTTTTATTGGTTTTATTGCCGGTGCGCTGTATAATTATAATATCTACACCGCAGACTCATCTAAAGCACAACAACGTCTTCGCGTTAATGACAGCTACCTAGCCACGCCCACTCACTTCCTATTGTAATCCAATCACCGCTTTACTGGTCACATGGCAGCGAGGATTCCCAGCGTCCACTGCGCAGGCAAGATGGCTGCCTCCATGAGAATGTTCCGGGCACTTGGTGAACAGGTGAGTGGAAAGACGAGAAGAAAATGTATGAATACGTGTTTATTCACACGGTGTGGGGTAATTTAAAGTTATTTGCCGTGCGAAGAAATAGTTGTGTGAATTGTATAGCTATTTGGTAACGAAACATCATATTAATCCGATACTGTTCTGACAGGACATGGATTTAGAACAAAATCTAGTCCTTTAACCAGATGATTGTAGTTAAGGACATTTTAAATAAAGTTTAGTTTTCTGTATTTGATTAGTATTTTAGTTTCTGGTTATGCTGGTGATCAGTTAATGGTTATGGTCAGAGAAGTAAAGGACAATAAGGTTAGTCTCTCAAATTTTATGCATCTTTTACTTGATGTTTCTTCATATTTTTCTTTTAAGTAAAAACATTTGGTGTGATAACATAGTGCTTTGCATAACACATATGACAGGTGGACGTTATGGGGGCTGGCGGCCTTCCCTGAGTCCACGTTGACAGCCCTGGGCCAAGAAGAAACACTTTATATGCCTATTTGTGGGTTATAAGTATAAAAGTCATGTGGGTTGGTTGTACTAGGTATTTCTGTTATTTACCCACAGGGGCTAGCTGCCATTCTCAGTCCACCCCGATTGGCTGCCCCTGTAATGATCCTACCCATCAGGACCAAGAAGAGGTACTTCATACCCCCAGCTGTGGGAAGTAAACATAAAACTATGAGTGACATGATGAACAAGGCTCGGGCAGCCGGTGTGGTGACGCCTCAGGAAATCCAAGAGCGGCCGATCAATGTGTCCTGCACAGGTGTGAACGACTCCTTAACCGTGTTTAGATTTTTATCGGTTCTGTAGCGTACTTTGCGAGGAAGGACCCTGCTGCGCTGGCTGGCTGGGATCTGAACATATTTTTACACTTCCTTTTCTTTCTCTTAGCTGGCATATTTGACCCATATGTCCCACCTGAAGGGGATGCCCGCCTGTCATCACTTACCAAGGAGGGGCTAAAGCAGAGAACTCAGCAGCTGAAACAGACCGCGACCTCTCAGCTAGCGTATGTATCGGAGCTGACTTTGTAATACGGTCTCATCTGTGCCTTCCATTTCTGTTGTAAAATCACATAATTCTGCTTTCAGAATTCGCAAGATTAAGGAATATGACAGTGAATTCAGCACAAAATCATTCCCAGAGAAAGCTCAGGAAATATTTTTAGCAGCACATGAGTGTCTAACACAGTAAGTACCATGATTCATCCCTCTCACACTCATATATTCTTTTCTGTATTCTATATACATAGAACATTTGGACCATGCCATCTGCAAATGAGTACACCCTATGTCATCACAACCAAATATATCAGTGCTAGAAATGTAATATATTCTAAAACCATTTATAAAACAGTATAATTTCTGAATAATTAAATAGCCACATATGTTCCACTGGTACTTTCAATGGTAATTATCAGGAAAGCTTGGAAGCAAGGGAGAAGGTGTTATAGACACAGAGGTTCGTTTCCAGGGATGGGAAGTGATAGAAAAAATAGCCAAACAGAACTTTTATTTATGTGAAATCATCAGTGTAGCAGGCGCTGCGTGTTAACTATGATGAAATGTCCACCAAAAGTAAATTTGACCCAGTGTTGTGGGATATCAAATAAAACAATTCCTTTCAGAAGAACAGTTACTTTGGTTTGATGTTTTAACACGATAAACAGATGGGAATGTAAATAAGTGTGGGTTCAGTGTTTTGATAATTAGGTCATTTTGTGTAAAGTTTGCGCTTTTTGTTTTTTTACAGGTTTGACCGCCACAAGTTGCACAGCTTGGTGACAGAACGTTGCTATCCTGTAAGTAAGTTGCGACTCTTCATCTGTTTTTGACCCATGGGAAATATTCTGACGTTGTTTCCTCTTTTCATTCTCGCAGGAGTTGGTGCGTGGAAATAGATATCGAACTCTGCGCTGGAAGTTCATAGAATCTTTGGAGCCTCCTCGAGTAGTTCAGGTTCGTTGTCCTGACATGGTTACCAAGGGAAACCTGTATGGCCAAGTGACTGTCCGGATGCACAGCAGACAGGTGAGTGTCTCTCCTTCCACTTTTGCATTGACCAGTCATCATAATACATGACGGTATATAATACAGTCTCCCTATTTTATACTGTGACATAACTGTAGAAGTTCAGCTGGTTACCACAACACTTTCCCCGATGATGTAGCAAGACTTTTTATCTCATTAAAGCACCTTTATATAGCAGAGCCGTTTTAAGCCTTAAAATACGTTATTTCTTGTTGCATACTGGATCCCTCCACCTGTCTTCCAGACAAGTGTAAAAAAGCAGGCGACTGTTGGAATAGTTGGTTAAGCTCTAACACACGACACATACACTTTCTACCCATCTCTAGGATTGCTAACAAGTCGTTCTTCAGTAGTCAGCTAGCGTTTACCCATCCAAGTACTGGGAGAGAAAAAATGGATTTTCCAATCAATGGCTGGATAGTTTCTTGTAGGCTACAATTAGTCAGTGGTGTAAAATTAAGCATATTTTATTATTTAAACAAACATACCCAATCTAGAGATCTCATTCCTCTGCAGATTGCATATGATGTATTGGGGTGCTATGTGGCTCTGATTTTATTTTGTTATGATACAGATCAATAAAATATCCTGCCCTTTTCACGCCCTTTATCTCTTTCCATGATTACTATACTCTTACATTTTTGACGACATGACAATTGTTCCATTTGTGTAGTCTATTTATACCGCTTCCCACAACTATGCTTTTGCCATAGAGTCTGATTATATATGACCGTTTTGGACGCGTACAGTATGGGAACGAAGAACCAAAGGATGTTTTGGAGTATGTGGTATTTGAGCGTCATATGGTAAACCCATATGGAACATGGAGAATGCATGGCAAGATTGTTCCTGCATGGGCGCCACCCAAAGACCCCATTTTGAAGGTAAGGAAAACTCTTATCCCTCTGGAAATTAGAAGTGTTAATTGTTCAAATATACAGCATATATTTATCTTGCTTTTTTTTCCTTTTATTGTAGACTGTGATGTTGCCTGGTCCTGACTTGAAGCCATGTCAGGAGCTGGAGGATGTGGTCCATGAGACAACCCAATCCCCACAACAGCAGTGGTATAAATAACAATGCTTATACTGACAGCTATGATGAACATAAGTAGTAGGTTAGGTGCTGGATGTGTTATACTGCATTTTAGCAGACAAATTAACTCTAGCATGTGATCTGGGGTTCATCCAACCAGAACTGGGACATCTCTTCACAGACCCTGGAACCCGTGGATTAGTTTGGTTCCTCAACTTGTAAGATAATAAACCGTGATAA
>VKOC01008018.1:0-12859 GCA_009364415.1 Spea multiplicata | reverse complement strand
CACATACATATACCTGCTCATACACACATACATACACACACATACACACTGCTCTTACAAACACCTGCCCATACACACATACATGTATTGGGAAATGTTATACATACACACGCAAACACACTGCTCTTACAAACACCTGCCTATACACACATACCACGTGCCCTTACCAAACACCTGCCCCATTACACACATACACACTGCCCTGACAAAACCACCTACCCATACTAACACACACACACCACTGCCCCTTACAAGACACCTACCCCAACACACCACACACCACTGGCCCTTTACAAACACCTTGCCACCACACACACTGCCCTTACACACATACATATACCTGCCCATACACACATACATACACACGCATATAACACAGTCACATACTAGCTTATTTGCTCTAAGACACACTTGGCCCTAACATACAAACACTTTCAGAACACAAAAATACTCGCTCTCACATTGTTTATCTCTCCCTATTTCACTTATTTCTTATTATCTCTCCCTCTACTTTTTTTTGTTTAAGTCCCGTAGTGGGAGCGAGAGCTTACCAGCAATCACTGGCACACAGTGCAAGAGATTGAGGAGCCTATCGCATGCATGTTTAAATTCACTCTCTGTATTGACCTCTACCACTTCTGCTGGGAGGCTGCTCCACTTACCTACCACACTCTCGGAAAACTAATTCAGAAAATTGATTGGTTTGATCAAAAATAAGACCATGCTCTGTGTTATTATAATGGCAGTAGGGATACACTGCCCCGATATTATCAATAACGCCTACAATTCCCCTAATGCAGGAAGCGGCAAAGACAGCGTATGATCTGCCTCGTGATACGGAAAGAGCAGGTTTCTTTTTTCATAAATAGATAAAAGCGTTTGGAGAAGGCCAGCCGAGCCGCATTGTCCCATCTGTGGCAGTGAACTGACGAGGGCGCTCCGGGGCACTTGGTACTTTACAGTTTAAACTTTATTTCAATGATGTAGAACCAAGAGGCGATCATCTAAAACTAGAGGGTCAGACGCTTAGGTGGAACGGTAGGAAGATTGACTGAGAGGGTGGTAGATAAGTGGAACAGCTTCCCAGCTGAAGCAGTAGAGGCTAACACACTTTGCTGCTTATACCCCAGACCCCCCCCCCCAGGAGATGCTCGCAAATATCTGCTGTTGAAAATGTTCTAAAAAAAAAAATGGTAAAGAAAATTTAATTCAAACCCCCCCCATCACATCCATTAAAGTGAAAAACCTTAGTTATTGCACTAATTTACATTTTTACAAAGAGCCCGGGGGGGAGAATCGTACCTTCTGTACATATCTGCCCCCCCCCCCGTGACTCTGTTTATAGGCGCTTTCCCGTTAATTAATACGTTAAGATTTCATATACGCAGCGTGGAGAGTCAGGGCGACGTGGATTTAACCCATTTCCCAATTCCCATCGGCGGCCGGATTCCATTGCCTGCGATGAATGTATTCCCCGTAATTCAATGCAGATACATTTTATCCCAGGTAATAGAATTTTCCGCCCCCCCCTGCTTCGTGGTGGGTAACGTGGTCAGCCGGGGTGTTCGGACCCAGCGCCAACATAAAGATCAAAATGCGAAACCAGACTAAAGTTGAGGTCGATTCGGTTCACGTTCACGCATCAGCTCGCCCAGCTACACATTGCCTTTGCTCTGCGACCGTTTCTGCTGGGAAGCTGCCACACGTAGCCACTACTCCTATGATAAGAAGACATATTTCTACCTGCATTCCATATAAGCCTGATCTACTATTTCTAGTGCTGGATGAGGTAGTCCCTTTGTTTATACTCTTAATTAATATTCTTTTAGATAGATCCAATAAAACCTTAACCTTAGACACAAAAGATTGCCCCGGGGGGTGTTCATAGAATCCTTGTGGTACTCAAAGAGTTAAACATGCTGATATTTATTGCCCCTGCCAGTGCATTACTAGAAATTAAACAACCAGAAATCACCAGAATTTAGATGAAATCCCATGCGCGGCGGCACTCAGGGGTTGTAGGAGTTAAAGGGTTAACTACTTACAGGGTCCGTGCGTCCATCTGTGGGGGAAGTGTTTGCGTGTCCCACGCATCCTCGCTCACGCCTGGGACGGGTCACTCACTTCACATGGGTCGGCTCGCGGAGGACGCTGCCCGGGGGTCCTACAGGATACAGCCGGCCCTGTGGGGGGGGGGACACACAAGGCTGTCAGTGCGCTGGTTCCTGCTACAGCAGAATGCAGGTGAACTCACCTGCCCGCAAGTCCCTCCCCCTCCCATTCCCGTGCTTCGGGAGAGTCGGGCTGTCTGCCAAGCAGCTGCAGGGCACAGAGCAAACATTTAAACACACATCAGACGCTTTGTTTTTAATACGCCGGATTATGTGGTTCCCTGTTTTTCCATTATTTATTTGCGCAGGTTTCATGTTTTTTATTATTATTATTTTTGGCCAGAAAGTTTCCTACTTTATTGTATTTTATAAGAAATGCTTTTATAATATAAAAAAAAATGTGGCCTAACTTACAATGCGATATGAAAGGCCAGACCTAGTAAGGTTCCCACTTTGGCTCGCCCTGTGTAATGTATACTTTAATCAGAGTTCTCCATATTATCAGCTGTTCTTGATGTAGGCAGTCCTGAGGTCCGTGGACTGGAGTCTAAAATTGACCCCCGATTCTGTACGCATACCTGGGGGGTCTCCGGGCGAAGCTCTGCTTTCTCGGGTCTCCGGGTCATTTTCTCCTTTCTCCAGATAAAACGGTTTGGTCACAACCACTCCCTGCCCACTACCCCTACTACTCTCAGCTCTGCCCCATGGACAGCCAGCCCTGCCTCCACCCAAAGCTGATCCCCCAGAGCGACGGAAAACCCACCCTAGGAAGTTCCCACGTACGGCTTTAAGGCCAGCGGCCTGCCGCTGCGTGAATCCAGCTGACGAGCCGACGCTATAGGACAGAACCTGCTGCACGAGAGGCAATAAGGCGAGGCGGAAGGCATCTTCGGCCGCCGGCCGCTGGCCAGTTTTGACCCCGCCGAGCTTGGCTCTTCATAATGCATAGTGAAGTCTATAGGTGCCACCACCTCAGTTGCAAGCAGACCTTTAACATTAACCTTCCCTAAGGGACGGCACGTGTCTGAGCAGACTTAACCCTTTCAGGATGTTCGTACCTTTTTAGCTCTCCTAAAATCCAGATAAGTGAACGCGATGAGTTCATTTCAAAGCCATTTGACCCCCTGGTGTTGTCTGATAAGAGAGATGGAAAGAGAAGCTTCCTGCGTAAATCGGCCACCTGATACGCGGTGAAATCCGAACCGGCGGTTGGTGGCGGTGAGGCCGAAGTTTCCGCATCACGATAAGAGACTTAAGCTCTGGAAATGGCTCAGTCGGTTAATGGCCGGGCGCCGCCATCATTTCATTGTCTCTACCCTAGAAAATTCCGTCCTCACGTTAGTGATTCCGGAACAAAAAGTTCACCGTGACAACCAATGGAATCCTGCTGCTCATTGAACCATTCCATTGGTTGCTATGGTGATAAGAGTACTATTAAAACATGTCAGCGCCATCACTTTTTATGCGGAACCCTGACAGCGTTCCCGATTTTTGACGAGAATTACAAAAAAAAAAGGTATATTAGTATTTAGCCAAATGGCGGAAATGGCAGGACGCTTGATTGACGGCATTTGGGCGGTAACTAAAACCTCATAGCCGGACTGATAACTTTAATGGGGGTATCAAACGGAGTCCATGAGGGCCGCAATCCCACAAAAGTTTTATAATTTTTTTTATAATCAACCAGTTACAAAGATCCGTGAAATTTATTGAAAGTTATTATTTCCCTCAACATCCCACGATCCCTTTAGGAAGAATTTGCGTGCTCCAGGTATGACCCAGAGTCTCCTGGCGAAGACCGACTTCCCTGAGTCTCCGGGTCCGTTTCTCCTTTTTCTTTCTGCCTACTCTCTACGACCTATCCCTCCCACTCCCCACTCACTGAAGGAAGTCTGGACCTTCAAAGCCCCACTCCTGGAGTGGATGTAGAGCTCAGGGAAGTTCCCAGGTATGACCATTCCAATGGAACCCTCCAATCTACCAAAGCAGGAAGTTGTAACTCACTTCCTGTGCGGAGCGAGATTATTCCTCCGCAAAGGAACGAGCTCCTAAAAACGTGTGGCTGTTGAAGCCCGGGGCTATTATTGATCCCTTTTGACACTACCTGGCTCCTAGGTCGTATATAAACGTCTCATCAACTGTGTTCCCCCGTTTGGTATTTAAGTAGTTAATGTGTTTTTTTTCTCATTGTTTTCCTTTAATGTTCCGTTTTAATGGTTTAAATATTCCGGCAGCGGGAAATCTTGTTGACGTTTTATTATTTTTTTCATTTGTCAGCCGCCCAGGGCCCCTTTCGGCCCCTTTTTGTACAGGGGATGCCCGGGGCCCCGGAGAACTTTGCGTACAGGATTTGTTTATTAAAGAAGACAAATTACTATTCGTTTTCCTTACGATGTCTGCCACTCGGGGTCTAATTCAGAGAAGGCATCATTGAATTTCATATTTTTTTCTTTGTTCCTTTGAAATCATAGTATGATGTCATACCCACCATGACATCACAGGATATGCTTTCTTCTTTTACCATTTTAGGTGTTGTGACATTGGCCAGGGCAGTAGGCAGCCAGGAGCAAATTCAGTACTTTTCTCTTTCCTTATTTGAGGGCAATTGATCTATTTTGGTCACTCGCCCCATTTTGGTCACTCGCCCCGCTGAGCTGCCCTACTGTCTCTCTTTTGCGGGCAATAGGGCTTTTGCAGCAGTGACCTCAATTACAGCGCTCATGGTGGCCTCCTCGTATGATGTCATATTGATGCAATGTGACATCATATCACCGTGTGGACTTCTGAATATAAGTCGCAGCACCCTTTTATATTTATGGGGGGTTTTTGTTTAAATTAAGAAATTTTCTAGAAGAGGAGGGCGGCAGTTTGAGGTCTGTTTACAACGGACATGTTTTTAACGTGGGCGACGCGCTGGGGCAATCCTCTAACGTGGAATGGATTTATCGTAATCCAACAGCTTTTTTTGAGGAGTCTTGGACAGTATCGCTGCTTTTAAATCCTGCTTTAACCCCTCTTCTCTCCATCTGCTGTCTCAAGCTGCACCCCCCCCCCCCCGTGATGCACTCCCAACCATCCATTTATTCCCCGCACACCAAACATCTCATCGCGTTCCCTCAACATCCCCAGACAAGAGGCATCTGATTTAAGGTCACTGCGGGGACCTGTGGTGGTTCGGGGGCTCGGAGATATTGGCAAACCGTCACCCTGCCGCCTCCACGCCGCGGGTCACGCCGCCCCTCGTCCTACCGCACAGTCCGCCCCGCCAGGGCAAAGATGACCTACATTACGCCGGCGACCTGCAGGCGCAACTCGATGAAACCAATTAGCAAAACCCTCACGCGCACAGACCTCGCTCGGGCGCACACACACTCACACACACACTCACACACACACACTCGCTGCTTGTCACAGATTACAGCGATGATTAAACGTTCGGCATCGCAGGATGACATCCGAGATCTGTGCGCAGAAGACATTGACGTCATTTAAATAAGAGGAGCACCTATACCCCCCCCCCATTGCTTTACAATGACTACCTGAGGTAGGGTGTCCCTCCGGAGTGACCCCTAAACGTACATTGGAACTTGATCACCCTGATCAAACATTAACCCATCGGTACCCCATCGCAGAGGTTTGGTTGTAGTTACGGCGGCAGCCGTATAGTTCTAAATATGTCACCTGAATTCAAGCAGAGATTTCAAGTGTGTGGAAAGCACCATGCATGTGTACTTCGGACACAAGAGTCACACAGGCATGTGCAACGATTAAGTCACAAATTTGATATTCACACATTTTTGTTGTGGTCTAAAACATAGACTCTGCCGGCAGATCGGCCCCAACCGGCCCCCCCGTCTAGTCTGCCCGTTTCTCCTGCTGTAAAGACTCAAACCTTAATCAGTCACTGGTCTCGTCTTAGATTCAGGAGCCGTATGTCTGTCCCATGCATGTTTAAATCCACTCGCTGTATTACCCTCTACCACTTCTGCTCGGAGGCTGTTCCACTAATCTACCACCCTCTCGGTAAACTGTCCTTACACGATATCTAAGCTTCTGACCCTCTAGTTTTAGATTTTGTCCGCTTGTTATACCCGCTCCCAGTAAAATTAAATTACAAGCAAAACACTTAAAATAATAACAATAATAATAATAATAACAATAACTATAATGATGATGATAATAACAATAGTACATCTCGTGTTATGTATTGTTTCTGCTGGCTGTACGGCGGTGGAATTACCTGATTCCGGGGGTCTCTTTATGGTGATTATGTGTTATCGCCGGTGGCGGCCCCTGCTCTGGTGTCTCCTCCAGAGGTCTGGGTCTGTCCTAAAGACCCTGGGAGCGCGTGATTGAGGTGGGTGGGTGAACGGACCACCCTCTGTCAGCGCAGGTTTAATTTCCTGCCGGGGGTATAATCTCTTGGCAAAATACGGCTCAAATCTTAATCTGTCCTTCTCATTTCACAGAAGGGTGGGGGGGTCTCAATGCCCCCCTAATCTGCCAGGGGGAAAGGTGCAGGCGTAACTCTTGCTGCACCAGGAGGTGGCCGGCTGTGGCTTTAGTGCCTTGGTGTCTTTATCTCTGTTTGTTGATGTGAAAGGTTTGTGTCCTGATATCCGTATGATGGGGGTTGGAGTCCTATTTCCAGATTATGCGTTCCATTGTACTTTCTAATTTTGTGAGTGTCCGTGTATGCGAGTGCGCGTGTCCGTGTATGCGAGTGTGTGTAAATGTCCATGTATGCGAGTGTGCGTGTGAGTGTCCATGTATGCGAGTGTGCGTGTGAGTGTCCGTGTATGCGAGTGTGCGTAAATGTCCATGTATGTGAGTGCCCGTTTGTGTGTGTCCGTGTATGCGAGTGTGAGTGTCTGAGAGTGCGCGTGTCCTTGTATGCAAGTGTGTGTAAGTGTCCCTGTTTAGTAGGGACAGTCCCTCTGTTAGACCCAAATCCTCCCTCTCTCCTCTACTCTTCTGTACAGCCCTAAAAGCCCCGATCGTGTGTTTAGAAACTGCAGGAAATTGTTTTTTAATTAAACTCTGTAAAAAATAAAAATGTCACCATATTTATTTCAGATTTCCTCTATATATTTAATACATTCCTACACTATATAAATGCATGGGGGGGTCCTGAGGAATCCCTCCATCCATTTACTAGGTGTAAATAAATGTTCATTTAAAGGGGACCCCGAGCTATAACATGCATTAAAGTGCCAAACGTTCATCTGGCACTCGAAGGGTTAAAGCCGTGATCTTGAAGGCAGTAATTTCCAGGGCTAGGAATTGTCTCTGCAGCCTCGGTGGTGAAAAGCAACTTAATTCCCCTATACTTTACGGAACAAATGACTTTTATTGAGCCAAACCCCTTTTCCTCTCCATCCTTTCATCTCCGCATCTCCCCAATCAGCCCTCCACGCTCTCCCTCCCTCGTTCCTCCGCGCTGGCCCCTCTTTTTTTTTTCTCTTTCGGCAATACTTCCATTTAATTAATAGAATGTACCCGATTCCGAGAGATAACTTAATCTGCATAAACATCTCGCGGGGCTGGGACCGAAATCTGACTTCAAAGATGCCCTGCGGAGCTTACGCTCTTATTTCAGTGCCAGAAGCACAAGGGCAATAACGTTCCCGATGACTTTAATGGAGAGTTACAGGGAGGGCCACGCCAAAAATCACCGTCCGTATATCCAGGGCGCTTCCGATAGCCGTGGCTTCTGTCGGCTGTCCTGAATTGGCTCCGTATTCATATAACCCGCCAACAGCTACAATGTTTCTGCCGAGGAACCTGCCAGGTGTGCTCACCAGCTTTGTCATAGCCTGACCCTGCCCAGTTCTCTTAGGTGCCTATGATGTCATAGCAAGCCCCACCTATCGGTCAGGACTGTACATCAAGACTCCAAACCTCCAATCTTAAGTCACCCAATTTAGTTATGATGTAGGTTATGCCTCTGGGTACCATGCATGATGTATATTGTTATTAGCATTTCTAATTAAAAGAACATTCCAGAACATGCACATGCATTTTAATTTTAGCGCAGAGGATGCGAGAGGATCTGCAGCTTCTCCATAAAGTAAATGATTTTCTTTTTTAAACCTTTTTAAAGAAAGTAGTACTTTAATTTGCATTCTTCATTCATAATTCTTCATTCATAATTATTATTCATTCGTTTTCCTTTGATGAGGCTGCTTGGGACATTAACCTGTCTCTTTAAAGATCTCTGTATGTGTATATATGTGTGTGTCTGTATACATATGATGTGGGAAGGCGTGCTGCAGTGGGATTTGGTGGCGAAGTGTGGGATTTAGGTTGAAAGAAGAAAAACACTATGAATTAACGGCAGTTTTATCTGCGTGGGAATGAAGTATTAACTGTTCACAAATCCCGGCCTGCCGTTAAAAAGATTGCTGTTTTCACAGGAGCTGTGAGGCTACAGGGGTGGGGGAGATGTTACCGACAGAAATATCCACTGCGGTCTATTCTGGGGAGTGCGGAATGATGGAATCAGGACATCACAGGTTTAATGACGGGACGCACCAAAGGAGCGAGAGGATAAGATGCGCCGTTTATCGATAGCATCTTGGTTTCTATAGAAACGATTAATGGATTGGATGGGTGCCATTTAACAATGGATAAAGGGGGTTAAAGTTACAGTTCCACCTTCTGAATTCCAACTGCATTCACAAAAAAATAATTTTTTAACCTTTTTGGTGGGCTTATTCATAATATTTCAGGGAATGCTTATGTGTCATGTGACACAAAGGCAAGCACTGATAGGTTGTTGACGCAGAGACGAAAAAAAACAAAATAGACCTTCCAAGTTTAGTTCCTCAACATTCTAGAGATCAGTTAATGATATGAATGTGTACGGTGTGTGTCGGTGTGTGTCGGTGTGTGCCGGTGTGTGCCGGGTGGTGTGTGGCGGTGTGTGTTGGGTGTGTGTTGGTGTGTGCCGGTGTGTGCCGTGTGTGCCGGTGTGTGCGGTGGTGTGTGTGGTTGTGTGTTGGTGTGTGTCGTGTGTGCCGGTGTGTGCCCGTGTGTCGCGTGTGTTGCCGGTGTGTGTGCCGTGGTGTGTGCCGGTGTGTGTTGGTGTGTGCCGGTGTGTGCTGGTGTGTGCCGGTGTGTGCCGGTGTGTCCGTGTTTGTGTCCGAAGCTCCTTGTGCTTCTTGTTTATCGATACAAATTGTGAAGAAGGGGCCACAGTGGACAGCAGGTGGTTTGTAGCACCTTCCTTCTAAGACTGAAGTCTTGGGAGGGCCGCATCTTCTAGGGGCTCCATGAAGTCTTCATGGGGAACGTCCAAAAGGCCAACCCCACCACCCCCACCAAAAGAAATCAGATCTTCCAATTGATTGAAAATCAATTCAAAACCACAAAAAAAAAAACACCAAAAATGTGCCAAGTGAAACGCGTGGGGTGCCACTCCTGGCCCCGGCCCATGGTTGGTGTCATAAACATTATCCTCCACCCATCCGCCATAGGGTTAGGAGTGAATACAAAAGAAATGTCAGAATCCCTGCTTGAATGCAGGTCATTCAATACACAAAGAAGATGTCTCATTAACCCTTTGCAAATCTGGTCGTGGACCTGCGTGTAACACATTATGGGTGACGCATAAAGGTACCCCAAGCGCAATGCATTGTGGGCAATTCCCAACACGTATGTTTGACACACGTAGACGGTTCAAATCCAGCACTGCATTCATGCAATTTGAGCGTTACGGGTGATACAGAGGGCATGAAAACCACAGTCTGATTTTTGGGCTGCGCCACCTTATATGCGGCGTCTGTCTGTCCGTCCGTCCGTCCTTTCATTCACAAATTATTATTATTGCTTATTGTTTTATATAGCGCCATCATACTGAGTAGCGCTGTACAAATCTACTTTTTTGACAAGAACGTCGCATTCTGGAAATCTTTTGGCTTCGTCTTTTCTACTTTTGCACAATCCCAGTTTTGCTCTTTTTCTCCCCGTTTTTTGCCCCCCACTCAATCAGCGCTCTTACATTAAAGGGGATACGGCTTTCAGTCACCAAGGGGGACGCATTATGAGGATGCGCTCTGTCATTTCCTGGCAGCTGTGTCCCTGCTCATTAGATCCTTACCATTAACATTAATGGAATTTACCCCCCCTCCCTTTTAATTGAAGGCGGGATACCCGACCACCTGAGTAACACAGAAGGTTCCGGTAATCACTCTTATCCGTCACAATAGCTACTCTGTGTCTGAATTCACTGCAACGAGCCCTGCATCCCTCGCTCAATCTATACCATTATATATACTCCAAGCACCGTCATCCTGATGGGAGTTATGATGCAGCGACTCGACGCCACTTGTAGGGTCTTTGGAACAAATCTCCCCCGCTTGGCTCCGTATACAGCGGCCATGCCTGGGTCGGGGTCTTTTGGACTTCTTTCTGACCCTACGTGAGTTTATCCCTCCAAGGCTCTCGTTGGCCCATAAACGATATCAAGACCCGAGCAGATCGAGGAACGTCCACAAAACCCGGCCCGACAGCCCAGAGTTGGGGGTCCGTGGCAGAACGCCACTCGTGAGGAAGACCAACTTTTAAGTCCTATCTTTGTAAACAACCCAGATGTTCCTCGGTCTGTTTTTGGTTTATCCCCCCCCCCACCACACACACACACACCTATGGCTCTTTCTGGCTGAGGGTGTTGGTAGTCGCAGTCCAGCAACCGATAAAGCAAAGCAGGAGGGCCAACCAGTATCTGTAGCGGTGAATGCTGCTTGTGTACAGGTGACTGGGGGTCCGCGGCCTCGTTAATCGCCTCTTAATGAAACCCAGAGCCTCGTTTTCTCGTAACGCGGAATACGGCAGAAATAGAATGTCTGTGAGATCAGGACTGGCCGTTGAATCTAGGCTCGGACGCACGTACCAGTTGCGTGTAAATCTACATGTGTGCATGGAGCACTTTCCGACACGCATACAAGCGCCCGTTACATTCAGACTCCGAAATCGTGTTTGTTAACGGAGGCTTTTGCAGTAGCAGCTTCGTAAACATCACGCAGAACGCGTTAGATTGTAAGCTCTTCGGGAGACTTGCTGCTGATTTGCGTTTATTCTGCGTCGTGATACTAAATGACCGAGTTATCTCATCCTGTCGCATCCTTCAACCTACTGGAATAGAGAGCCCCCAAATTGTCGAGGGGTCTCTGGAATGCCATAAAGCATCCCCCCCCTGCCCCCCCACCCCTGGTGGTAACAGCTACTAACTTCAATCACAGGATTCAATCAATGTCATACATGTTACTGGGCAACATACTGACCCCATCTCCCCTATGCCTGCCGTCATTTAACCCCCCTGGTCTGCAGGTCCCCCCCCACCACCACCGTCACCTTCGGCCAGATGCCCCCCCTTCCCCTTCTTACCTTGTCCTTTGGGAACGAGGGACAGAAGACCCTCCGACTCACAGACAGAAGGATCGAGAGATGATCAGGACCCCCAGTGAGTTCAGGCATCGAGCCCCCCTACGATCATGCATTTCACCCTGATGATGCCAGGGGAGGACGGAGCCCGCTGCTGCTTCGATGGCTGTTCCCCTGAGGGGTGGGGGGAAGAGGAATAAAAAAATGGTGGTGGTGGGGGGATCGAGGTGGGCAATGAAAAGGAGAGAGCGGAGGGAGATACTCGCAGCCTGACACCGTCCGCAAATGGTAAAGGAAGAGAGAGAGAGAGGGAAGGAGAGAGCAGACGGAGGAAGGGAGAGAGAGGGAAGCCCGTGGAAAGAGAGTAGGAGTGATGGAGAGACTGCGTGCGGTGACAGGCGATGCTCGAGAGGAGAGCAGGCAGCGGGGAACCTTCTGTTTACGCACATCGACACTCGGCACCGCGCAAGCACACGTACGGACACACACATGCCCGCCGGGAAAAGGTGTGCAGACACGTATGTAGCATTCATGCGCAACATGCACAACCGCCGTACCCGCAGCTTTATAGAGCGGCGCGGAGCCCCCCGTGTACCGTCTTCCTGCTTATCCACAAAAAAAATACACGCGCAGATGGCATCGCTGGCACGCGCTGCCCTGTATCCACACACAGTGACACAAACAGAGAAATACACGCCGTGTGCCAAAGTGTAACGGGCACGCAGTCACACACGCGTGTACACAGACATACGTGTAAACACGAATCCATTCACACTCACAAATGTTATAATGCACGCTAACACGGAGGCATAGAACCCGTCAGCAGATCGGCCCCATTCGGCCCCCGTCTAGTCCGCCCGTATCTCCTGCTGTAAGGACCTTAATCGGTCGTTGGTCTCGTCTCAGATTCAGGAGCCGTGTGCCTATCCCATGTATATCCCTTACTGTATTAGCCTCTACCACTTCTGCAGAGGGGCTGTTCCACTTCTCTACCACCATCGCAGTAAAGTAAAACTTCCTTAAATGAGTGCATGCAAGCACAAAAAGGACAGCCGTATGATTATCATATGTAAGACTTCACGTAGGAAGATCTCATTGTACAGCGCTGCAGAATATGATGCCGCTATATTTATAATATATATATATATGTAAATAAATAATTTGGTGCTCTTCTTAGCTGAAAGCCCTGCTTGAATACAGGTAGCTTTGTTCGGGCTATTAAAGTGTTAATGTGTGGAGTCACTGTTAATATTTCATTGGACCCCACAATGGACGCACTCCGGGGCCACACGCGGGATTTAATTAGGTGACTGTCCCGTCGCTCAGTGTGGGCATCCCGAAATCACATCACCCCCCCCCACCCC
>VKOC01008015.1:0-14841 GCA_009364415.1 Spea multiplicata | reverse complement strand
GTGTGATGGGTACTTGGGGAAACGTGGCACTCTGTTCCAGGGTAAGAAGTAGTTCCAATGGATCCTGTGTACCCACCTCCCCAAAAACAGAACCCCTTCCAAGGCCAGGGCCCATAGTCTGTGAGAAGGAGGCTGGCCCTTAGGCTCCTCCAGGAACTAGCATGGAGGCTCTCGTGACAACAAGCATAAAGGTTCCACAATTTAACATTGGGCTTTGCTAGGTACATAACATAAAAATTCCAAATATGATGGAACCTTGTCAGTAGCACATTATATTGTGTTACATACATACTAGGGCTGAAACAACTAATCGATAAAATCGATAATAATCGATAATGAAAATCGTCAATCGTTGACGATTTTCATTATCTATTAGTCGAAACAATTTTTAGCAATTATAAAAAGAGTTTTTTTTTTCCAGAGCAAATGCTCTGAAAAACTCCTCTCCTTATATAATCCGACCTCAAACAGAGATCGGATTATAAAACTAGAATCCAGATCCTCCGCAACGCTGCAGGGGACCTGGATTCCCCTCACTGTCGGCCGGTCTCTCACTTCTGTCTCTTTCCCCCCTCCCATACACCCCTCTGACTCCTCCCCCTCCCATACACTCTGCCTCTCTCCCGACTCCCTGGTTCTTTGTGAACCTCCGTTGCTGACAGGCACTTTCACTGCAGCTTCATAGAAGCCTCAGCGTAAGTGAAGGGCAGTAACGGAGGCTGTCTGTGTGCATCGTGCAGACCCCCACTGGCTGACAGAGAATCATCCTCTCTGTCAGCCGGTGGGGGTCTGCATCGCACAGACAGCCTCCGTTACTACCCTTCACTTACACTGAGGCTTCTATGAAGCTGCAGTGAAAGTGCCTATCAGCAACGGAGCCGGGTAGAGAGGCAGAGTGGTGTATGGAGGGGGGAGGAGTCAGAGGGGTGTATGGGAGAGGGGGAGAGAGACGGAAGTGAGAGACCGGCTGACAGTGAGGGGAATCCAAGTCCCCTGCAGCGTTGTGGGGGATCTGGATTCCAGTGTTATAATCCGATATCTGTTTGAGGTCGGATTATATAAGGAGAGGAGTTTTTCAGAGCATTTGCTCTGAAAAAAACCTCTTTTTATAATCAATAAAAATCGATTCGACTAATCGAATAAAAAACGATTTTCATTATCGATTATTATCGATTTTATCGATTAGTTGTTTCAGCCCTACATTAGACCCCTAGTGCTTCCAGCCATTCCCAGACAGTTTTGTTTGGGATATTCAGATTGTTTTGTAAAAGATTAAATATTACCAGTAGTCTTATTTATTGAAAATATTAGCCAGCTGTTGAAGTGTTGAAAATAATATCCTTAAGTTTTTTTTTTGTAGGGACTATTGTCAATCTATACTGTTTTGATAAGAAAATATTTTGTAATAAACTTCCTAGGTCGACTCAGATCAAGACATATTCCTGGGACAATGCTCAGGTTTTACTTGTTGGGAACAAATGTGACATGGAAGATGAGAGAGTGGTGTCCTCTGAACGTGGGAGACAACTAGCAGAGCACTTGGGTAAGGTAACGTGTGTGGATTGTACTAGGATAGCACCCTGTGCTTTCTTTGGTAAATGGGGATATTCTAGGCAGTTGATAAAGAAAAAAGAAAAATCACACCAAAAGAAAATTGGACAAGAATAGTAAACCACAGAGACGAAGTAACGAAAAGCTGAAATGTACTCACAAGTTAGTGCTGTATTGCAGAGTAAGATGACAAAATTATCAATAAAGCTACAGTATCTCACCACTCACATTTTTGTAAATATTTTATTATATCTTTTCATGTGACAACACTGAAGAAATTACACTCTGCTACAATGTAAAGCAGTGAGTGTACAGCCTGTATAACACAGTAAATTTGCAGTTCCCTTAAAAATAGCTCAACACACGGCCATTAATGTCAAAACCTTGGCAACAAAAGTGAGTTCCTCCAGAGCTTCACCAGTTGCCACTGGAGTTCTCTTCCACTCCTCCATGATGACATCATGGAGCTAGTTCATTTTAGAGACCTTGCGCCCCCCCCACCTTCCGTTTGAGGATGCCCCACAGATGCTCAATCGGTTTTAGGTCTGGAGACATGCTTGGCCAGTCCATAACCTTTACCCTCAGCTTCTTTAGCAAGGCAGTAGTCGTCTTGGAGGTGTGTTTGGGGTCGTTATCATGTTGGAATACTGCCCAGTGGCCCACTCTCCGAAGGGAGGTGATCATTCTCTGCTTCAGTATGTCACAGTACATGTTGGCGTTCATGGCTCCCTCAATGAACTGTAGCTCCCCAGTGCTGGTAGCACTCATGTAGGCCCAGACCGTGACACTCCCACCACAATGCTTGACTGTTGGCAAGACACACTTGTCTTTGTACTCCTCACCTGGTTGCTGCCACACACGCCTGACACCATCTGAACCAAATAAATTAATCTTGGTCTCATTGGACATGGTTCCAGTAATCTGCTTAGTCTGCTTGTCTTCAGCAGCAATTTGTGTGCGGCGTAAGGTCTAAGCACCCCTTCAACTTCTGCAGCAATGCTGGCAGCACTCATATGTCCCAAAGACAACCTCTGGATAGGACGCTGAGCGCGTGCACTCAACTTCTTTGGTCGACCATGGCGAGGCCTGTTCCGAGTAGAGCCTGTCCCCTGAAACAGCTGTATGGTTTTGCCCACTGTGCTGCAGCTCAGTTTCAGGGTCTTCGCAATCTTCTTATAGCCTAGGCCATATGTAGAGCAACAATTCTTTTTTCAGATCCTCAGAGAGTTCTTTGCCATGTGATGCCATGTTGAACTTCCAGTGACCAGTATGAGAGAGTGTGAGAGCGAACACCAAATTTAACATACCTGCTCCCCTTTCACACCTGAGACCTTGTATCACATGACACTGGGGAGGGGAAATGGCTAATTGGGCCAAATACGGACATTTCCACTTTGGGGTGTACTCACTTTTGTTGCCAAGGTTTAGACATTAATGGCTGTGTGTTTAGTTATTTTTAAGAGAACAGCAAATTTACACTGTTATACAGGCTGTACACTCACTACTTTACATGGTAGTGTTGTCACATGAAAAGATAAAATATTTACAAAAATGTGAGCGGTGTACTCGCTTTTGTGAGATACTGTAACTTAATAACACACTCAAACCCCTCAACATGCAACCCAATCTCCATCAAGGGGATTTAAGGCTGTTTTCTTAAGTGTGCCCCTTCTATTGTCATAGACGGTATAGAAGCATCAACAGGAGCACTGTTCAGCAGGCTACATATGAGGGAAGCGTAATTTATTTGTACTCAATATTCCCACTCTGTTTTCCTTGTAGTGATTGTATGCTGTTATTAATGGTTTCTTGTACCCAACACCATTATCATTCTGCAGGTTTTGAATTCTTTGAAGCCAGTGCCAAAGACAACATCAACGTGAAGCAGACTTTTGAACGTCTGGTGGACATTATCTGCGAAAAAATGTCTGAAAGCTTGGACACCGCTGATCCAGCAGTCACTGGAGCTAAACAAGGACCGCAACTCACCGACCAGCAGGCCCCACCACATCAGGACTGTGCCTGCTAGACAAAAAACTTCCCTTGTCCACATATGTACACCTTTCCACACCCATATCCCCTACCTCCTGTAGAGTGGTGACCTTTCCCTCACTAATCTTGAAACCTGCATATCATCCAGATATGGCTCTCTATCTGTTACAACCTTTTAAGTTACAATCTGTGTAGCAAAGACAGGTAAATCTGAGCGGCTGATGGAGAAAAAAATGTCTAAATAATATATATATATATATATATATATATAACATGAGTAAGAGTTATAGCATTGAGTGGGTATACCAGAGAAATGATTGGAGAAATTCCATTTCTGACATCTTGTGTTAGGGAAATGGCCTACTTTTAGGTTCTATGTAATGTGCAAGAAAACCTGTGCAGATAATTACTATCATTGTTACATTGCTGAAAATGCAATATAATGTCTGCAAGTTTAAATATAAATGGTACACATAACGATGTCCTTAAAGGCTATGATTCTTACTAGGCTTATTAACACTGCTATTCGGTTATAAGTCAATATTTACTATTGAAGCCTCAAGCCTTGTGCTAAAGCACTGGAAAGGGCTGTGAAGGAATGGATTATGCATGTATTATCTGGTTTGGATATTTAATACCAGGTATTTGTGGTATGTCTGTGTGTGTATGTGTGTGTGTGCGTGTATAAATTATATATAGATATACAAGTTTCATTTATGGTGTCAATTGCTAATGACTATTGTTTCAGTGGCAATAATCGCTAAGTATGATCTTTGAAAATCATTCTAAAATACACAACTAACTCTTACTTAAATGGATTTTTTCAAACATTTCTACAATCTACCCACCAGAACTCTTGTTAATCTGTCTGCATGAAAATGAATGTTCTATGAATTCACGCAAAATTTCCATGATCAAACACAACCCACATGACTCTTTCACCACTTTTTTTGTGTTCAAATTATTTATATATATCTATATTTTATTATACTTTGTTTTCTCGTGTTTGAATCTACAATTTGTATGTGAGATGTTAACATTCTATTTCAATGGAGTGCAGTTCTGAATTCCTGCCACAAGAAGGCAGCTGCTTATAGAGGAGCTTTGTGGCCAGTAATCCGTCCTTTTAATGTCTCAGCATTAGGCGGTGATAGAAAAAAAAAATATATATAGAATTATAATATTTATTTAATGTATTTAGTCACATAAAATATAGCAAATTGTATGTTAAATATCAAAGGCTTTTCAAAGCTGCATTAACTAGAGTGCTGTGAACTTCCTCTGCAATTTTCTTGATGTAGTTAGATTAAAATAAGTGAAAAGAGGATGTCCTTGTTTTACTAAATGTTTATATAAATTAGCCAGTTCAAAAAAAAATCTCTAAAGATGCATTTCTGTATGTGTAAAACATTCAAGTTGATGATAGAGAGGAATCATGTCATATCTAGTCTATTTTCTGACCCGCTTTATCAGATCCATTGCGTCAATATATTTTTATGGCATTATGCAAGCACTAGATTTTAAACTACACATCTCAGTATTTCAGCATCTTAAGTGGACTTGTTACACTGGCTACAAATAATATAAATGGTGTTTTATGCAAAATTATGTTTTCCTTGTCATTGTTTATTTTAATATATTTATATGAAACCTTACATTATATGAAGGACCTCAATTAAAGCTGTTTTACCCCTACACAGCTTGTTTATTTTGAAGTTTTTCTTTTCCTTTGGTCACTTACATATTACTTTAGCTTTTATAAAATGTTATTTTTAGTGGCTTAGACAAACTAGAATTTATCACCAATCATGTTCTAAAACATGAATCAATTCATGTCAGATATATATTCCTTTGATTGAAGTGGCCTTTTGATTTCTTAAATCCTGCATTTTACAGTCTTATTGATCTATATTGAGTATATACCTGTATTGCATGCTAAAAAAAATATATATCAACAAAAACGTGTAACCACACATTGATTCAGATGTGCCTTTGTCAAACAACTAACTTCAGAACAGAAATACATAATAAATACTAGTTTTGTCATCACAACTTTCGTGATGTACACATTTAAGCAAAATCTTACTCTTACACTGATTGCAAAGAAAAAAAAATCTAAAAAGTTTTAACCAGCTTGTTTAATATAGGTAAGATGAAATATATGAAGGCAATATTTCCTGTGTGTGATAATCCTACAAGCCATTCCTCTTCATACAAAAAGATGTTTTGAATATGTTATTATACACAAAAATAGCTGAAAGCAGTCCTAAAATATGGATGATGATACAAAATTAAGATATTAGCTGAAAGTTTTTCAGTATCGATGCGTATGAAGGGAAAATAACTTGCATGAAAATTTAAATAGGGTGGGGGAGAGAGGCCAGGCTGCCACTAGGTTTACCTGGTCACTCTTCCTCAGTGACCACCAAACTATATTTACAATAGGCATAAAATAACTATTCTTGTTCAACAATAGAACAATTATGATATTATCCAGAAAAAGTCATGTTTCGTTGAGCTCAGAAATATATACTTATAAATCAAGTTTTATTTTTAACCAGATTAAAAATCTGTGTTTATAAAAAACATTGTTAAAAAGAAAAGATATACAAAAAACCATATGCAGTAATTTCCACCTGTCAAAACAAAACAAAAAAGTTCCCTCTCAGATTCCTACCTTCAGAAGGTGCCCTTTTGATGGGGGAAAACAAACTCTACAATGACATTTGTGAGACCAGTGGACCTGGATAATTCAACACTACCTGTTATAACAGATATAATTAAATATGACAGAACACCTATGCGACCACATCTCTTGTATGCCAATACCACCGGAAACTAATAAGATCCTGTCAGGGTGGAAGGGCCCCACCAGATTGATAAAGCCAGAAGGTGAAACACGTATTTGGAGGACTACCAGGACTTTTAACCCCTTGATGACAATTGCCGGTCCTGGCACGCCACGGAAAAACATGTGGTTTACGACAATTGACGTGCCAGGACCGGCACATCTTTAAACGGGCGCAGAAAGCGATCTACTTAAACTTTTTGCTCCCAAACAGCGTTGCTGAATGCCTCGACATCGAGGAATATATGTTTGCACTTTGTCACTTTGTGGAATAGTGGGTCATTCCACGTTTGTTTTTTTAGCTACTATCTTCTAAACCTTGCACTACCATCACTACTGTAATCTATGAACATATCCCAGACTGGGAAATGTCTACGTCCCAATGGTCTCCCTTCACTATATTACAAAACCTTTAAGGTGACATTGTCTACACATTTGTGAAGGTGTTGAATTTATTTTTCAGGAGCCGATTAGATAAATACTGCATAAACTATAGCATACCTTCTCCTGATTTACACTTTATCTGCTTTTTCTCCCAGAGTTGGTACATTTGGACCAGGTGGATTTCATTAACAACGTGATGTAATAAAACATTCCAGGCCCAGAATTCAAACTAGCAGCTCTTTTGGTGCTCCACAGACACAGAGGTGGCCTTCAATGTGGCATTCTGGCAATATATGTTTACCACTCTAGGATTTATGGGCTTTGTGCTTAACCTTCAGAGATCCCCTGTATAATGCACTACTGCACAGATCCTGGTAAATAGTGCTCCCCTGGAGCACGTCAACACTTTAACCCTCCTTGTGGTTTGTGCATCCATTTACCAAAAGTAATCGTATACATACAGATGGCATGCCATTTTTCATTGACTAACTCTACATTGCCGTTCCAAATTAATATGTGAGCTAAGATAGCCAAAAAGATATATACATCTGCATTATGGCAGCCAAGGTTAGGGTGACTTGGCCGTTCTAAGTCTCTAAATATTAGCAGGCAACTCACCATTAAGGGCGGTGTAGTGGGTGACATGAGTGGGTGTCACCCCCAATCAACTAGATAGTTATAGAGAGGAGTCTCAGAGATAGTCCTCATCTTTTCATAGCAGCCCCATTGCAGGTATAGATGACCTTCAACAAATATCAAATAGTGACCATGCTCCCATCCCCATCCATGCCCTTATAAAGTAACCCAAACGTAATTCCCGGGATGACCAGGCAAGGACGTTTCAATGTTCTAGATCAAAGCACCAATGCTCTGTCACTGAGAATGATATGTCTTTACTTGAATGTATGTGCAAATACACTACTACAACAGTATAATGAGGACACACAACTGACCTCATGGCTTTTGAGTCACATCTGTTTGAATATGGAAGCTGCTGAAATGGTATTTCTATAATTGATAAGATATTGGATGATCTGACACTTCTACTTAAGTCTGTGGGCAGGTGGGATGATCAACCTTATTCCAGTGGATATTGGGACTAAACTTTGAAAGACTATAACATCCGATATAAAAGAAAAAAATATTCACACCAAAATTGGACAAAAAAAATTCAATATTAATTATATATATTATCTCATATATATATCTGATATATATGTATATATATATATATATATATAATATATGTTTACAGCAATCACACTCCTATCATGCACAGGCATACCCAGATTTCAACATGTACTGACTGACTTGGCATGATAGGAGTGTGATTGCTAACAGAAATCACAAACCCTATCATGCCTAGGTTCCCTAATGGACTGGTTGCCTGGGAATGATAGGAGTGGGATTGCTGTTAGCAATCATACATATATATATTAATATTATTATTGAATTTTCTGTCCAATTTTTGTATGTTACTTACTTTTAATAAAAGTGTGGTTAACACACCAAAACTGGACAAATATAATATTATATACCGTATATATATATGTGATTGCTAACCGCAATCACACTCCTATCATGCCCAAGTAGCCAGTACATGCTAGAACCTAGGCATGATCGGTGTGATTACAGCCTCCCAATGTCATGCTACCCCCCTCCACACACACATCCATGCTATCACATATACACTCATTCATTCATATACAAAATTTGGGGAGCATGTACATAGATAAATCTCACTCACAAACTACTGTGGTAAATCAGGCCTATCAATGGATTTCAGTTAAAAAATCTTTTTCATTTCTTCTTTAAAATCTATAAGACAGATGGAATCCAAATAACGCAGTATCTTCATATAAGTTATGGTATAAAATCAGATTGCACTTCCAAAAGGTTGTGGCATAACATGCCTTCAACAAGTCCAGAAATAGTTCAGGGGAAACTTCAAAGGCTGTAGATGTTCTTCCTTATTTCTCAACGCGTTTTGCCATTGCTGTACTGGCTTCCACAGGAGAATCGATGAAGCAAATCAAAAGTACGTGTATAAGATAAATACTATAAAATAAATGCTGCTCTGCGTGTTTTCGGTAAGATTCTGGTCCGTATTTATATCCTCATTAGTGATGTCTGGATCATGAACAAATCGTTCATTTGATCCGATTCATTTGTAGCAGTTCAGTTTGTGAATCATGCAGTTGTAACCTGATCCTAAAGTGAGTCATTTGCAGAGCACTCAGATACTAGTGATGGGAAGTTCAGATCGGTAAAGTGAATCGGATCATTTCGACTCGTTCACTTAAATGATCCGATTCATGATCCAAATCTTCGGATCACTCAGTGTGACTCACAGGAGTTATTGTTTCCCAGTCCCTCCCTGCAGGCACACTAACGATTGGCCCCGCCCCTTTCATTAGTCAATGAGCCCTCCTGCCTGCCTACTCTAGTGATGTAACTGAAGGCAGAGAATCATTCAAAGATTGGGATATTACCGGGATTCGAATCACTCAGAGAATATCACCATACTTTTATAAATAAATACATTAATAATCACTTGCCCCCAGATTAGATTTCCCCCGTTACCTCTAACTCGCACCTTAAGTTAAACTTTATTAAATTAATTAAATTAACCCTCAGCATTAAATTAACATTAACACCCCATCAACGCATACCAATTTATTAGGTAATTTATCTGCGAGTACATGCAAATTAATTTAGGGCAGTTAGCTAATGGGTATTTAGGTTCATTTTAGGCGTATGGTTGATTTTGATGGGGTGTTTTAGCGGTTAAATTAGGGGCAGTTATGGAATGGGGTACTTGTAGGCAGGTAATTTCAGGCCATTATTGGTAATGGGGTGTTAAGCGGTCTTAATTTAGTGGCATTATGATTGATGGGGTGTTTAGGGTTAATTTAGGAGCAGTTATGTTGATGGGGTGTTAAGGGTTATTTTAATGCTAATGACTGAGGGTTAATTTAGTTAATTTAATAAAGTTAACTTAAGGAGCAGTTAGAGGTAAAGGGGGGCAAACTGAGGAGAATCTCTGTAATCATCAGAATAAATATAATCATCAGCATTAAATTATTTGTTGCAAATTCCTCCTAGGTGTTCCAAACCTTGTTTTAGGTAAGAAATAAAAAATGGAAATCCAATATTTAGAAAATTATATTCATATACATTATTGTTTGTTATTTTTTCTTTCTTGTAAAAAGATTCTAAGTTCATTTTGAAATAATTTAGTTGGATCTTTATCAAATTTTTTATAGGTATTATGGTCTTCCAGAATGCGGTTGGATTCTTCCATGTAATATGACCTATCCATAATGACCGTGGTTCCTCCTTTATCGGCAGCTTTTATTACTATTTGTTTATTTTCTTTAGACTCTCTTGTTTCTTAGTGAGATTGTATTGTCTTTTTTTGTTATTTTCAATTTTCTCAAACTCCTGAAGGAGCATATCTGACAAAAGACTTTTGTTTTGCTGTGGAAAAAAATTTGAAATGGGTTTTAAAGTAGTATCTGTAAAAGGTTCTGTTTCTGCATGTTTTTTGTTTGTTCTTTCCTTAGAAAGAAACGTTTGACTGTTAGCTTCCTTATGAATTTCTGAGTGTCCATAAACTAATTAAAACCATTAGGGCCTCTGTTGGGAGCAAATTTTAGGCCTTTTTTTTAAAAGTGGTAGTTCGGCTAGATCTAAAAGGTGCCTAGAGATGTTAATAATTCCCTTCATTGGAGTTTCTATTTTTTATTTTAATTGATTTCCTTGTCCTCTGTATCCTCCCTTAGTGTCTTTCGTTTTTTTCACCGGGGAGTGGAGGAACATAGGAAATGTTGTTACTCGTGGAGGTATACTGGGGTGATCTGTATATTTTGGTATTTTTCTTTGGGATCGCTCCGTGTCTAAAAAAGCTTTCTTAAATTCATTGGAGATATATGGTCTTTTATCCTCATTTTCTTCTCTTCTCTCTTCTCATTTCTTCTCTTCTCTCAAAATGATGATGGGTACAGTGAATTGTCTTTATTATATTTATTAGGTGACCTGTGTTCCCTCGTTTGCTCTCTTGTGTTACCTTCTATGTATCTTTCTGAAGGAATTCTAGTTCTTTTATGTGAATTGTATGTTGAATTGATTCTATTTCCTTCGTAGGATTTATTACGTTCTATCCCCATAGTCTCTATCTTTTTCTTCTCTTATAAATTCGATCTATCTGATTAAACCTGCCATTGCTATTAATAAAATTGTGTGTTCTATTCTCACAATCCCTGTGTGTTCATCTCTGATAGTCTGCTTTATCTCTTTGTAGTTTTATACTTTTTATTTCTACCACTGTTTCTTCCATTTTTTGTATTATCGTTTTTAATTTCTATATGTGAAGGGTCAAATTTCTGATAACTGGTATCTTCTATTTGTCTAATTTCTGTTTCAATATTACTTGTTTCTTGTTGGAATAATTTCATCAGTTCTACTGAACATTGGTCTAGAATTTTATTCCATTTAGTCATAAAAGGTACATTATTCTGACCAAAAGCAGGATATTTATGAATTCTAAGGCCTCTTGGTATTAAATTGTGTTTTATATAGTGTTCTAAAAATGTGATCTCCTACCATTTTTGATCTAAAAAGACTCCAGGCTTCCACAGATGCGGGAAATGTAAAATATGTAGAATTTGTAATCTCCAGAAGAAGAAAAACGCGACTTTCAAATGCACCATGACAAAAAATAAAAAAATTTAATTTATCTCATTGAATGCATAGGTCGTACCTATGGAAACTTTAAGCATGAACTCTCTAAGAGAGAGACTGAGTTGATCTACAGATTTCAGACATAAAAAACACAGAATTGGATATATTGGCATTTATGAATTAAATAAGAATATTAGACTAGTGTACACAATTTGTCAGAATACATTTTTATTATTTTATATTTTTGCTCTGGAGGGAGCCTCTTTTTGCATGTCACATGTTATTTCATCTTGTTTCTCACATTTTATAAAAATAAAAAATACACAAAATTAATATATGACATTATTTCCATATAAAAAATATTTTCCCTTGCTAAAAGGAAATAAAAAATATCACTTTTTTATGTATGGGTACAATTAAATATTGTGGACCATATATATATTTTTCAAATTTTTTTATATTCTCTTATACATATTTTTATATTTTTACACACTACCAGTCATTTATATATATTTATTGGTATATTTACAAAACAATATAAGGATAGACAATGTGAAAAAATAATCTATATCATTCTTTATATATCAGTGCAATTTAATAATATATATATGTTCCGTGATATGGCAATCCATATTGAGGGTGAAAGGAACACAATAATGACTTCCCTTATGTGTGTAAGGACTTTTCTCAGTGGTGGATCGAGTTGATTGGGGAAAGAGGACAATTCAGGATGTCATTTACACTGTGCAGACAATTTACGATTCATGTCTGGTCCGATGCGGTACCTTTTCTGATGTGACCTACATCCGGAAGCCTTGTATCTCTAAATCACATGACCCCTCCTCTGTCAGTTATACGTCCTGAGGTGCTATTCACGCCACGGTATAATATCAAGAAGTCCTGCGTCATTACAATATATGGCTCCTCACCTTGTTTGCCACACGGTCTATGATGCGATTCGCGTCTACGTACAAAGCTGGAAATCCCTCTATCGCATGGTCCCTCCCCCCGTCTGCCGTACGTCAAGACTCAACTTCAGGAAGTTGCCAACTAATGAAGATATCAATATGGACCCGCATTTATTTTATAGTATTTATTTTATATTTACTCTTATACATGTACTTTTGATTTGCTTCATCGATTCTCCTGAGGAAGCCGGTACAGCACTGGGAAACGCGTTGAGAAATAAGGAAGAACATCTACATCCTTTGGATTTTCACCTGAATCTTTTCTGGACTTGTTCAAGCGCATTTGCCACAACCTTTGTAGGTGAACTCTGATTTTATACCATAACTTATATGGAGATACTGCACTATTTGGATTCCATTTGTCTTATAGATTTCAAAGAAGAAATTAAAAATATTTTTTTACTGAAATCCTTTGATGGACCTGATTTACCACAGTAGATTGCGAGTGAGATTTATCATACGCAACACTTTAAGTTTTGTTTTTCAATATTCATGCATTCATTCACTCATTCACAGATACTCACGCATACTCGGTTATACACCCTCCCCCACCTCCTTACCTGAACTGCAGATGTCTCTGTGCTGCTCGCAGTCTCCCGCAGGGGCCGCTGCTGCTTCTATCTGCATTGCTCGGACTCTGTTCACGTGACTACGCTGGGTTAATGTTCCCCCTGGGCGGATTCAAGATGCATTGCTTGCATATTGTGTGCAAGCAAGGCATGGGTAAGCATCATGGCCCCTGCGGAAATAAACATTAATCCGGCCCTGCATCCGGGGACAGTGTCCTCAATCCGGGGATCTGGTCACTCTAACGTAAGTGGTACACATCTTCAGTCCAAGGCCTAAAGGTGCTGTTAGTAATTTCTCCTAACTAGCATTCATATTACAACGACACAAGTCTACTTTCACATGGATGGAAGGGTAGGGCACTGCAAATGATGCCTCAACCATGGAGAGGGAGGTAGGAATGTATTTAGGTGATGTCTAGTTTATGGAAAAACAACTCTGGAGAAGCTGCAGAGATATAGGTGCTATAAGTGACATTTCCTCAGCATATCCAAAGATAAAGTCACTTTTGATTAGTATTTACAATACTTAATGAGCTGATCACCCTAGCAATGAATACCTTTTTTTGTCTTTTTTGTGTATGCTACCCACAAACAAAGTCAATTGCAGGAAAAATAGCTATAGACATTTACCTGACCAGTAGGGGTACTTTGGCTGCCTTAGGCCTGACCCGTCTGTTATAATGGAAAATGGATAATTATTCTTGAGGGGCGAATACTTGGAATTTTAATGAAGACAGGAGGTGAATATTTGCTTATCTGTCTTTACCGTCACCATATGTCAGAACCAGAGACGGAGCGTAGCGCAGAATCAGGTGGCAAAAAGGCTTTAATGAATAAGGTAACTTAAACACACAGTCCAAACACATGGAACAACAGTACTGTAGTCCAGCAAACAATTCCAAGGTCAAAAGGCAGGCAGCACAGTCTGAAAAAAGAAGTCACAGTTCCAAATAAAGGGGCAAAGGCAGGTAGAGGAATCCAAGAAAGGATAGCCAAAGGTCAATTTACCAGAAAGTCAAGCAGGGAACACAAAATCTTCAAGTAGTAGGTCATAGGGTATCCACAAGGAGCACAGCTCAACTAGCAAGCAACTAGTGTAGGATTTGCAGGGTTTTTATAGTGTCTCTGATTGGAGATCCCTCTCTTGCACACCTGGTCTCCTCCCCTGCACACCTGATCCCCTTCTGAGCACACCTGGTCATCTCTCCTGGGCATGGTAATTGGTATGGGAGCGGTAGGCAGGCTCCTCCCCTCCCCTCCTGATTGGCCTCTTCTATCTGTCCATCTCCTGCCTCCAGGGCATAACCACGCCCCCCCGCCACGAGGAAAACGCGGCTAAATTGAGGCCGGGGATAGGGACTATCCCGCGGACGAGTGATGGCGCCGGGAGGCATCCAACACCCGGGATCAGTTCCCCGCGACAACGACTCCCGCCGCGAGGTAGGTAATGGACCCCGGTCCTGACACCATAGCAGCACAAAGACAAAAATAGAAAACAATCTGAACCAATCAATCAGGGGCGTAACTAGAAACTTCAGGGCGCCCCGGTGCGAGAATCTGTTAAGGGCCCCCCCACCCCCAACCCATCTATCCCTTTCTCATGATCTCCCCTCTCCCTCCCTAACTCCCCTTCTCACAATCTCCCCTCTTCCTCCCTAACCCCCCTTCTCAGGATCTCCCCTCTCGCTCCCTAACCCCCCTTCTCAGGATCTCCCCTCTCCCTCCCTAACACGCCTTCTCAGGATCTCCTCTCTCATTCCCTAACTTCGCTTCTCAGCATCTCCCCTCTCCCTCCATAACCCCCATTCTCAGGATCTCCTCTCTCATTCCCTAACCCCCCTTCTCA
>VKOC01008013.1:0-13312 GCA_009364415.1 Spea multiplicata | reverse complement strand
AGAAGTGAATGCCGGTGTCAGACGCTGATCCGCGAGACGCGGCGGGGACAATCGGGGACAATCTGTGTAACAAAGTATCCCATTGCGGGCTTCATTACCTCCGTCTGGTGCCGCTGCGTTCTGGAGCCGTCGCCCGTTTTATATTCACGGCCCGGAAGTTCACCGCCGACGTCTCTGAAAACGAGAGTTTTTCGCTTTTTTCTCAGATTTACATTTTTCTGTTAGAAATGCGACGTCTCCTCGCCAGTCCCTCCTGCGCTCGTCCAGACTCCGGGCCGTCGCAATAAATCCACAGATCGTTAAAAGCGTTCGGCCGACCTCCGCGGCATAAAAACATTTACTAAGCCTGGAGATCGGGCAGAGTACATTATCAGCTTATTCAATGAATACACGCATCCCGGAAACGTATAGGGGGCCGGACTTGGACGCTGCCTGCGAGGGATGATCTCCAGAACGGGATGACTGAACCCATTGGGAATTTTACGTCACGTTTTAAACGCTGGAAGCGGATCATGGATCCTTCTTTTGTGAAATATTTCATCCTGCCGAGTATTCCGTGGGGTAAAGCGAGTTCTGGGAGGACTTCTGCTGATATTTAATGGCATTTGGTGGATCAAGAAGAGCCGAGATCAGAGGAGATCCCAGATCCATCCCAAGATCCACGCCATCCCAGATCCATCCCAAGATCCATGCGATCCCAAGAGTTGGTTCTCTATGGGAAGAGTGGGATCTTCGTTATCTGCCATCAAATTCTACCCTTCCAGAGTATTTACAGCTCATATACTCACTGAGTACCCACTCAGGGTGCCAAACGCTCTGGGGGCCTCCAAAAAGTTGGGTCAACGTTGAAGGTCGTTAGGATTCCACCAACAGGAAGTCGAAGATTTTCAGAGGTTCTCACCGGCTTCCGGAGGTCGTTACGACATCGGCCTCCCAGCCAACGAGCTCCAAGGCGCCTGGCCGACAAGTCGAGGTCTGACCACCTCTGCCGGGACGCCGGTGGTGTCTAGACCTTGGGTGGGCTCCAGCGGATCCAGTGGTAATGGAGGGGGTGCTATAAACCGGTTTGCTTGTGGGGAAAGGTTCAGAGGCTGCGCAGGTACGATCTGGGACATCATTCTTGGTGCGATCAGCAGAAGGGGCCGTTTAGCGCCGGATTATCTTCATGCTCTTTTCTTGGGACTGTCCCCACAAAATCCAGGAACGGTGATAGCTATGAATTTACGGCAGAGGATAGAAATATAGCCGTTGAAAGTACGAAGCGTCACCAAATATATAAGAAGTATAAGCAGTGCCAGCCTACAAGGAATAAAGCAATAAGGCATCCTTGTGTCCCCCCCCTCCGGTCTGCGCATGCCCTGGGGTCCAACAGACAGCAAGAGATGAGATTCCTCCCCCCCCACAGACAGGGGCTTCGTGTGCTGATTTCTCCTTTAATTTTCTGAAGGCCAAGTTCACCTTGCGGCCCTCGCTGCTAAGTACCAGAGACAGGCGGCCCATTACCTCCCCTCACTCAGGTAACGCACGGCTCTCGCTCCCCGGAGTGACGCTTTACGCGCGCCATTTGCTCGAAGAACGTTATTTCGCTTTTATGAGAAAATTAATTTTTTTTACTGGTTTTAAGTAAACCAATAAGTCGCGCTCCGGGGCGGACGCTGTAAAGATAACGGCCCCCGGCCCTCCGCAGCCTCTCAGAGGTAATTTACTGCCGCCGGGAAGCGAGGAAATTATTTTCTGGTGCAAAGTTCTAGGATTTGGCCACTTGGATCTGGAGGGACCGACTAGGCTCAGCGTGAAAGCCGCAGTGCCGCCCTGGGCCCCGTGTTCCTGAGGGCCCCACCTTCCTGAGGGCCCCGCGTTCCTGGGGGCCCCGCGTTCCTGAGGGCCCGCGTTCCTGAGGGCCCCGCGTTCCTGAGGGCCCCGCGTTCCTGAGGGCCCCATGGTTTCAAGTTGGGAAGAAAGAAGTTTGTTATTTGGGGATGTCGAGCTCTCGTGTTTCTCTCGTGTTCTCGGCCCCTCTCTTGCAGCGTTTTGATGATGTCACATACGGTAACCGCGCGACCCTCTCTCCCGGCAACCGCAGAAACCGCAAAACTCCTGTGTTTACACCCATTTTTGGACTAGCGAGTAGAATCACCATTGGGGCCCCCAAAAGTCAGGTCTCTATGGGTCACAGCCCTGTCTGCAAATACCGATCTCCGGGTGGAAAGGGGCCATCGGTTTGCACTGGATTTATTATAAGGAGTTTAACCCTTAGGCACCCAGGACATAATACGAGGGTAGGTGGCAGCATCCGCTGGGGAGCGGTGCCACGTCTAGAAGCTATGTTTCTCGCCCGGTGGGATTGATTCCATCTGGCGGGATTTATTTCTCTCGCCGGCTGGGAGTTATTGAGGGGAAGAGATAAACGTCCGTTCCGAATATGAATATTTTTCTATTTTGCGTCCGGCTTTAAAGGAGCTTGGCCATTTTTTGACAAATAACATTTCATGGGCCGAAGAATTATGATTGGCATTATTTCCATTCCTCCGCTGCGCGGGCGGAAACATCTCCTCTCCTATCCTCAAAACTTGAATTTTAATAATAGTTTTACCTTTATACATTAATTTCCTCCCGCTAACGCGACCCGCCTCTGCCAGCATTATCTCGGGGGCTTGAATTTTATCTTTTGACGTTTCTTTTCCGTCGGGTTATTCAGGATATTTCCTAGAATTAAAAACATGGAAATATTCTTCATCTGGAGTTCTGCCAAAGCACCCCGCTCGCTTTTGGGAGAAACTAAAGGATTATTTAACAGTTTTATATCTAGTATATTTTGTCCTCATTGGTCGCTTAGACAGTAAAAAATTGAAAAAAACATTTTTACTCTCTTCCACACTGGAAAAACATTACATTTTGGTTTCATTTAAAGTCGCCCAAGAAACAAATCTAAATTTTTAAATATCCCACTCCATCACTTCCTAGGGTTCATGCGCCCTTTATCACTCCCATCACTCCTGGGTTCCAATGGCACGTTGTGTTCGCTGATCCAAGTTTAAGTTTAAAAGGATAATTGATGGTTAGAATCCCTTTAGTAATTATGTAACGGACAGAAATTTATTTATCTTCCATGAAAACAGCTGCCTGACCCCAAACTTTTGAACTGCCTGTTTATGTATCAGCCGCTGTGTCTTGCGTATTTGCATTTTGCCGTTTATAATATGTTTCTGTTTAATAGTTAACGATCTAATTAATGTAAGGGCAATTACATAGATAGGCTCTCTGGGGCCCCTAAGCACACGGACGCACGCAAATAGTTACTCGCCGCACACTCAAATATGTCTGCTGGCCGTTCAGTTCTTGGCTCCTCTCCTCCCTGCACAAAGGCAAGAGATGTGACGACAGAGATATGCCGAGCGCTGAGTCCCGGACGCAGTAGAGACATCATGTATTACTGGAGACCCCTAGGCATGGATAATATTCACTGCATACAATTAAAAATAAGTCCTGCCTGGTAGAAAAAAATGCCTACTTGACCACAGGTGTAAGTCTCTTGCTGGGTTGATGCTAAACAGTCTCCTTTTCTTGCAGCGTGCGATGAATGGAAGGTTCTGCAGAAGCCCAATCTCCACCGTGACGTCAACCGCTTCGGGCACTCGGCCGTCGTCAGCAACGGGTAACGAGCTTCCTCTCTGATAATATTTAAAAGGCCTTTACTACATGAATAATAAATAATAATAAAAAAAATGTAAATAAGTCAAAAATTACTACAATTATGGCTCCCTTTACCGTGGGAATTTGCTTTCTAAAATATTGCGCTCTGAAAGGGTTAAATGTCTGCTTAGTGATTTTTGAGGTTAATTTTATTAAAGTCAAATCGACACGCCCCCCCCCAAAAAAATTATTTTGTGTAAGAAAGCTTGAATTACCATCTTAGTACTGCCTTTTATTTATATGTCGCTGACAGGTACTGTAGCGCTGTATAACGAGACTTATACCTACCGGACTGACGCTTAAACGCGGTGATCGGGACAGATAAGGGATAATCATAAAAATATATAACAAAAAAGCACCGATCATTCGCAGAACCAGCGCAAAAAATGGCATTTACTTTTAAGACACATTCTTACGACCCCTGCCTTATGGCAAAATAATCAGAACAATTAATAAATATAATAGTTAAATTAATAATAAAATAATAAAGTATAATAATAATGATCACAAATAATAGTATAATAAAAGTTAATAAAGATATAATAAATAATACTAAAAAGTAATAACAATAATGAGTAAATAATAATTAATAATTCAGTAATAATATAATAGAGCTAATAAAGTTATAATAATGATGAAATTAATAATAAGTATACACAATTTAATTAGTATAATAAAGTATAGAAGAATAAATACTAAAAGTAATACAAATAATAATAAATAATATAATAAATATTAATAGTAATAATATAATAAAGTAATAAAGTATAATAATAATAATAAACTATTAGATTTACACTGTTCCGTGATACTATTCAATGTGTCTCCCCAGCGTTTTCTGGCTACATTGTATCTGATCCCCTCTTTCATTTCCTTGCTGTATCTGCAGGTCCATGTATATATTTGGGGGCTTTTCCAGCGTCCTCCTTAATGACATTTTGGTGTATAAGCCCCCGAGCTGCGAGGCTTTCCGCGGCGAGGATCTCTGCACCAACGCCGTGCGCGGAATCAGCTGCGCATGGGACAAGGACCACTGCGTGTCGTGGGAGACGGCTCGTGCCAACGGCAAGTCCTTCCAAGCCCGCTGCCCCGCCAAATCAGGTGAGGGGGTAACTCTGGGGGGCCGGCGCTAGAACCCAGAAACATATGAAAATGACTAATTTATTGAAAAATGTATTTTATACATGAGGAGACCCCTAATGCATAGGACCTTATGTCCGGCAGACTGGGGATTATATCTGTACCCATAGCACCCCCTGAATGCGCCTTTAAAGGGACCCCATAAAACATAAAAATAACTAAAAAGCCTGAAATTCCTAAACAAATAATACAATAACAATTAATACAATAAGTGCGTCCGTATCCACCGCTTACTTCTGGGTTTCTGCCGAGCCTCGTCCTTCTCCCCGATAGAAGTTAAGCCACACATTTTATACATGGGGAGCGAGCCAGGTGTGTAGAGTCAGGTGTGTGAGTCAGGTGTTGTAGAGTCAGGGGTGTAGGAGTTCAAGGTGTAGAGAGTCAGGATCAGGTGTGTAGAGTCAGGGTGTAGAGTCAGGTCAGGTGTGTAAGAGTCAGGTGTAAGAGTTCAGATTCAGGTGTGATAGAGTCAGGTCAGGATGTAAAGAGTCAGGTGCTGTAAGAGTTCAGGTGTATGTTATAGAGTCAGGTGTGTACGAGTCAGGTGTATGTATCGAGTCCAGGTGTGTAGAGTCAGGTGTATGTATAGATCAGGTGTGGTAGAGTCAGGTGTAGTATAGAGTCAGGTTCTCTGTTAGAGTCAGGTGTACTGTATATCAAGCGTCAGGTGTTTGATAGAGTCAGGTGTACGGAGTTCAGATCAGGTTGTGAGGGAGGTCAGGTGTATGTATAAGAGTCAGGTGTTATAGAGTCATGTCAAGGTGTTATAGAGTCAGTTGTGTGCAGTGGAGCATGTGGATAGGTTGTACATCGTGGGTGCGTTTATGAGTTAAAGTGTGTAAGTCAGTACGCCTATTCTATATAGTTCATGGTGGTGAAGAAAGATCAGGACTCTCTCTCTCTCAGATAAATAGAGAGATTTAGAGTCAGGACTGTACGGGTACTCCGCGCTTAGCTTATCATCGGAGCAGGTGTTTATAGAGTCAGGTCAGGTGTTAGAGTCAGTTGGTGTGTCAGGATAATCGCGTATGTAGTATCGAGCTCAGGTTGTGTAGATTACAGGTGAGTTAATTGTATATAGTAAGGTGTAGAGAGTCAGCTTTCTGTCTGCGCCGTCTAAACGCTCCCCTCTTACCCCGCGCCGCAGCCGCGTCGGACGACAGATGCTACAAGAACACGGACTGCGCCAGCTGCACGGCAAATACCAACGGCTGCCAGTGGTGCGACGATAAGAAGTGCGTGTCGCTGAACAGCAACTGCAGCGTGGTGAGCCAATCAGATCGCTTCTTCTGGGGGAGGGCACGAATCGGGCTGGTTTTGGGTCGATTACGGCTAATAATGTCCCTGTTGGACCCGCTTGTTACGTTGTCTCTATTTGAGATGCACCTGAAAACAAACCTCTAAGGACAGCAAAATGTCATTTTTACATATTTTTTTTTATGTTTTTTGTAAAGGGTTAAATGAATGGCGTTATTTTACTTTATGCACCAAAAAATACCACCTTCTCTTAAACTCTAGAAACAGAAGAAGTTTAACCCATTGGACCTCCGTGTGTGCCTACTGTCCGCCATAAATAAATTAATAATATCAATATAATAATAATAATGGAACCCAGTTGCACCTCCATTTGAAACATTTTACTATCAGGTGGATGTTCTTTGGAAAAGAGACCTCTGAGGTCTCGCGAGTAGACGGGGCCCACGTATGCCGATCTGCCACAAAAAAAAAAATCTATGTGTTAACATCCATGTTTGTGACTAGAAAGGGTTAAATTCTCTGTCCCTATTACAGGGTTTTCGGTTCTCGTTAATAATGTACGGGACCGGTTCCGGGTTAGAATTCTCGTCCGTTGAGTCATGTGACATTTGGACGGCCTCGGAACGCACGGCCGCGTCTGACATTTTGATTCATTAACTAGAAGGGGATTATAGAACGAAGCGGGTGATCCTCGGTTTAAATCACACGGGAGCTCCGTAAGACCTTTACGAGACGGCACTCGGGGACGCCGCGGTCATATGACATCATGATGATGCCGTCTGTGGGGGGACCTCCGCCGGTCAATGCGAGCAGCTTGATTCACTGCAATTATTAACTAAAAATAATGTTTTTATGATGTCATCATTATTACGGTATTTAGGGGATATTTTACGTGTCAATCCTCTTTAACACGCAGAGCCAATCACCTCTCACCAAAGGGGAGGAGCTACGTGACTGTGCGCAGTAACTGTTGTAACATTGTTACATGGCTTTGTTTAAAGGGACACCAACCAGGGTATGAGAATAGAAGGATCTGTTATCCGGAATAGCGCTGTGACGCGCAGCGATCCGCTTTCATTCCAATCTTTCCGGGTTTTTTGTGATTCTTTTCCTTCTTTTTTTGTTTCAGTCGGTGAAAAACTACACAAAATGCTACATCCGCAACGAGCAGATCTGCAACAAACTGACGAGCTGTAAGAGCTGCTCCCTAAATCTGAACTGTCAGTGGGACCAAAGGCAGCAGGAGTGCCAAGCGCTGCCAGGTGAGCGGGATCCGCGCTGAACGACGGGCCGGACGGGGGGCCATCAGAGCCGCCAGCGACCACCTAGCCATTATAATGCAAATGTGGGAAATGTCATCTTATTGCCATAGCAATTAATGGAATGGTCCAATCGGCAAGTGCATAGGCGTGTAGAACCTACCGGCAGATCGGCCCCAACCGGCCCCCGTCTACTCGCCAGTTTCTCCTGCTGTAGCGACCCAGACCTTAATCAGTCGTTGGTCTCGTCTTAGATTCAGGAGCCGTATGTCTATCCCATGCATGTTTAATACCCTCACTTAATCCCCTCTACCACCTCTGCTGTGAGGCTGTTCCACTTATCTACCACCCTCCCAGTAAAGTAAAACTTCCTTCCATTTGTTGCTATTGTTATAAGATCACTTTTGTAACCAGGCATTGGGATCACTTTTTTTTATAAGTCACCCCTCCATGTCTGGGTTATTTTTCCGGCACGCACCGGGTCACTGTTTACTAGACTTGTGCATTTGGATTCGTATAAAACCTTAACTTTAACAAAATCTGTTAATTTCATTAACTCATAAAAACGTCCAACGATGAGGAAGAGGACCCAACGAAACTAGCGAAAAAAAGGAGAAAGCTCAGAAATGTCTTTTGAATTTTGTTGTCCGGAATCCAATCGACCAAAAACAAAAAATACGTCCCAAGTCGTTTTTGGTACCAAATTATTCAGAAAGTGGAGATCAGAGAAGGAGAATCGATTGGAATCTCTGGTTTAGGAAGAATTTATTCTCTTTTACTGAATGGACCCTGAATGCCCCCTCTCTGTGTGATCCCGTTGTACAGCGCTGCAGAATATGATGGCGCTAAATCAACCGATGAATGAAAAGAACCGGAGCTTCTTCTTCAATGAAGGGAATTTGTGACAAAATTCAGACTTCTTGCCTTTTTTTTCATCGCTGATTGCAGACTGTCAGGTCTCTGAGCCGCGCAGGATCAGGGATCCGTATTATTACGTGCGATTTAACTTTAAGGGGAAAAGTCTTCTTCTCCCTGAATAAATGGCTATTAGTTCAGTTTTCTGCCCGAATAAGCGCAGCGCTGTCTTCTTTCGCGTTATTTAAGCTCCTCGTTATAACCCGCGTGCCGCTATCACCCTCTGTTCCTTGTTGCAGCTCACCTGTGCGGGGAGGGCTGGACGCACGTGGGGGACGCCTGTCTGCGCATCAACTCGAGCCGGGACAGCTACGACAACGCCAGGGTTTACTGCCACAACCTGAGCGGCAGCCTGGCCTCCCTGACTACCTCCAAGGAGGTGGATTTTGTTCTGGATGAGATGCAGAAATACACGGTCCAGGTAAAACCCGGCATCAAATAGTTCTGAGTTCTGTCCTCACACTGGACACAGAGTAACGGCGGGGGGGCGGTCTCACGCGCTGCTAGATGTATTATGTGAGCGTTGTTGAAATGTTTGGGGGAGATGTTTGACGGTGTCGGTCCGCTCCTTTATCTATCTTAGTAAATAACAATTAAAAATGTAACATATTAAAAAGAAAAGGAGGTCCCCTGGACCCCCCATTAACCAAGGGAAGGGGTGGGAATCGCTTTCAATTCACCATGCATGCCCTCACCCGCAAATCACAAAAAAGAACGTTGCATTTACTCGCAAACAACTCCAACCGCAACTTCCTACCGAAGAGACCTCATAGAGAAAAGTAAAATATCGCTAAGCCGGGGGAATTGTTGCCGCATTTCAGAATCCCAGGATGCTGGTAGCTCTGGGTACAGGGAGGCTGGCACTGGCCCCTGGCCCCCGTACTCACCTGGTCCGTGGCCGTGCCAGGACGTCGAGTTTAATATCCAGCCTGCGACCGCGTTTATGTCATCAGCCGGCTGCCGGCTATAAATTGCCAGGGCCGCCTTGTCATCCCCGGTCCAGCCCCGGCTGCAAAAACCACGTTGAGTCTGACTTCGAGGACAACTTATTGAGAAACAAAGCGTGCGACGTCCCTCCTGCACCGCGCCGATCAGATGAACAGAAATCGTTCACCTTGGGGATCAATTTGTGCTTCAAACGTTTTCCGCACCGGATTCCAGACGGTCGTCCCCGTCGCGTTATAGAAGGACTCCAGAATACGGCGCCTCTTAGATAATACAAGCTGTGCAGATTTCACAGAGGGTTTCTGACTCTTTAAAGGTGCTGTTCCACCCAGCGGCCCATTTTATTCCCCCCCAGAACCCCCTGTGACTTTGCGTTAAAATGTCTATTAAGATACTAGAGATGCTTAGCAATAGACTCTTTTATTTATTACATCACAGCGACCTCATCGTCTACAACAACCCCCAGCCCCCTTGAAACTAACAGACCTTCACGCAGACGATCCTTCTGTAACGTCAGAGCCCGACGGGCAGCGCAGCGCAGCGCCAGCGGCAGAGGAACAACCGAAAAAAGATTTTAATTATAAAACCAGACATTATTTAAAAACAGGAATGCGGTTTATTTAAACACGAAGAAGCCGTATTTAATAACTTAAGGGTTTAGGAAAGTCGGGAAAGAACATCAGGAGGGAACGGCAGCTCGAAATAAATGGAGGCTACCAAGTTACTAAGCCCCGTTTAGTGAGCTGCCAGAGCGAGCTAATGAAACGGAGCGGTGATTTATACGGCGCTGTCTGCCAGAAGCCTCCAGGTAGAAAGTCATTCCTCTTCCCTCCCGCCTGGCTGTCCGGTCCCATCGAGTCTCTAAGTCACGCAGAGATCTCTTCTTCCTGCCACTTCCCCGTCTCTCCATCCACATTAACGATCCTCTCTAATCAAGAGATACGTCCCTAACGCTCCAGACACTTTCTGCCACCGGCTCCTGATACTCATTGTAAGAAAGGAAGAAGCAACGATGTATCTGAGAAGGAACTCTTATAATATTCATTGCTAATAGTGGTAAAGGTGGTAAAGGGTATTAAACATGCGCAGGACAGACATACGGCTCCTGAATCTAAGACAAGACCAGCGACTGATTAAGGTTTGAGTCTTCACGGCACGGACCGGATGAGACGGCGGCTCTGATTCCCAGTTTGCGTGTTTTTGAGGACGTCGGGCCAGCACTGAAGGAGTTAAAGCCGCCGGCCTTTTGTATCGGAGAAACGCCGTTTCCAATATCTTGTTCAATCTGTCGGCATAAATAATTCATCTTTCTGGGCTGTTATCATTCTGGACGCCCTCCTGGCCCGAGGAGCTGTGAATGCGGAGGAGCAGATTCACGACGAGGTGCAGCGGCCGCAATAAACCCTTTATAACGGCAACAAACGGAGAGACGGCGCCTCAGAGACGTACCGGGGAGGAAAAACCGGTCGAGCAGACGGAATTCCATATAACCGCGTCCGGAGTATATCATCATGACGCAGACGCAGGCAGGGGACTCGTCATACAGATGTGCAGCGGGCGGCCCGGCGGCTAACACCTAAATGCGGCTTATAGACGGGCGAGGAGAGAGGGGCCGCCCGAGACGGCTAAACACTGAGACCGCTTGGAATGTCAGCGAAGTGCAGAAAAATACTAAAATTATTTAGGACTGAAATCTATTTATAGATTATATAGATACACATACAGTATATACAGACAGATATATAATAATCCCAGCTGTAACTTCCCGATAAAAGGGATTCTTCTAATGGCGACTTTTTTTTTCTTTTATTAAAATAAACCCCCTCTGTTACCCCCCCGTTACGCTGTATTTGGGAGCCGCCACCTTGCTGCCCCGTCAGGGGGTATAAATCGCCCAGAGATATCTGTGATAATAGCGTTACGGAAGGGACCTGCGCGGCTGGAAACAATCTCTAGCGCTAGAGACTCATGCGCCGTCCGCTAAAACAACGCGGGGAGAGAACAGGAAGCGGCTTCCCACTTCCTGCTCGGGCTGACGAGCGGGAGAGAACAGGAAGTGGCTTCCAACTTCCTGCGCGGGCTGACAGTAGAGAACAGGAAGCGGCTTCCAACTTCCTGCTCGGGCTGGCGGGAGGATTCCGAAGCCGTCTGCACTGAGGGATTGTGGGAAATGGAGGGGAATTTGCATTACAGTCTCCCAGCTGTGCGGTCGGGGATAAAATATATAATTGTGTTATTGTAGGTTTTTCTGTAGTGGTTCCTTTATGATATTGTAGCCGGTCTGATAACTTTTCCCAGAATGCAACTCCCCTCTCCTTTTTCAAACCGTAAAGAGATTTGCCAGATGGCGTCTGGTTTGTATTCAGCTTACGCTCTGTGGCCATTATAAGCAGTAACATAATCCATTTATATTTATAGGTTTTTGTTACAGGATTGGTGCATTCTCTACGTTGTTTGTTAAACGCTGCTAACCTTTTTCTTTTTATTTATTTAGAAATCAGGTAATTTATCTAATCCTTGTTTTTTTCCCCCGTTTTAGAAGCTGTCACCCTGGGTGGGTTTGCGTAAAATCAACATCTCGTACTGGGGTTGGGAGGACATGTGCCCGTTTACCAACACCACCCTGCAGTGGCTTCCAGGAGAGCCCAGCGACTCGGGATTCTGCGCCAACCTAGAGCGAGCCGAGGTGGCCGGACTGAAAGCCAACCCCTGCACGGCCCTGACGGACGGCCTGGTGTGCGAGAAGCCGGTCGGTGAGTGGAGATCCCGCGTCTTCCGTTATACCGGCCGCCTGTTTGTAGGAATGTAAAGAAAGCAGAGCGCGGGGCTGGACGGAGGGAGGACTCCTGACGCCATTTAGTTATCTGCCCCGCTGCCCATATTAACCGATCACGGCTTTTATTGAACCTGGTGAAATGTTTCTGAATCAGGAAGACCCCACATAACCACATCGAAGAAATAAAGACGGCCCCCATCCGGCCCCTGTCTAGTCACCCGTTTCTTCTACTGAAACCTTAATCAGTCGTTGGTCTCGTCTTAGATTCAGGCGCCGTATGTCTATCCCATGCATGTTTAATACCCTCACTGTATTACCCTCTACCACTTCTGCTGGGAGGCCGTTCCACTTATCTACCACCCTCTCAGTAAAGTAAAACTTCCTTCCGTTCCATCTCAGTCTCTGACTCTCTAGTGTTAGATTCTGCTCTCTTGTAACTTTTCTCCTCTTCTGACATAAACTTCTCTCCCGTCCTTCATCTCTTTTATCGCATAAAGGGGACGGTGTCATTAATCACAAAGCATCGAGTCCCGTTGGTGCGTCGGGCACTTGGCATGTATGTAAGAAGAGCGCATGGGCATCACCCAGTCTAATCCATCGTCCTGAAGGACACAGGCCGGGGGTCCTGCTGGTGACGGGGAAAGAGGGGCTTTTGTTTCGTGTAGCGATAAGCAGGCGCTCGGTGCGTTGCCGGCATCCGCGTCGTTATCGTCCGCTTTGTTGCTTTAAGGTTTCTCCGTTATATTTCGCAGGGTACGGGGTAGGAATCGGCTCGCCCCGTTATCGTCGTCGTTATATCGGTCACGGGGGAGTCAGAGAGGACAGAACATTTTGTGAGCCCCGCGGTTGCCGCTCTCGGTAATGAGCGGCCGCCGATAACAGCCGACATTGTGTGACAGGAACCCGAAACAAATTCCGCTGGCGTTTTTTCCCCCAATGTTGCAATAAATTGGCTTTTTGTGTCTGCGGAGCGCGTCGCTCCCTCCGGGGTCAGACACCTTTTGTTTCGCTCCGTCCCTCCGGGCGTAAATTAAATCCGCCGCGAGTCCATTATCCGCTCCGGTGCTTTATCTCAGACATCTTTCAGCGGCTTTCTTTTTTTGTTGAGAACCTGCGCTGTTTGTGCGTCTGTCGGCCGGCAGATTGGAAAGGTTTTCGGGGACGCCTCCGACCCCCTCCGGGAAATAATCAAACATTAATCTAAAGGGCCAGCCAGACGCCCCCCGAAAACAGGAGGTACAAGAATGTAACGAATATATCTAACGTCTGCCTCTTCATGTGGAATAGGATGCAGTATTAGAGCCTCTGACGGCCCCCGGCGGCCCCC
>VKOC01008011.1:5000-31390 GCA_009364415.1 Spea multiplicata | reverse complement strand
TACCCATTGTACAGCGCTACGGAATTTGATGGCGCTATATAAAACGATAACTAATAATAATATTAAAAATACGTATTATTTGTTCAGGTTGTATTTTTGGTTCGGGTTCTGTCAAGTGGCTCTGAACACGTTTTAAAAGCTAGTTTCGCTTGATTGAACCTAGTTCTTCACTTTAATACAGATATTTTGTAATATTGGCGTCTATGATTATAACGGCCCGGGGAGGCAAGTCAGGGTTTTAGTGACTGCAACGCGCATGCTATCAGTGGAAATGAGACGAATTTTATTTTATTATGTCATATCTAGAAAGTAGGTATTTGTATGTGTTTTATATTTTAAATAGGTTTATATTTAATAAACCCAGCATTTTATGAGTGAATATTTTTCACTCCTCAGTTTCTCTTACAATGGCTTATTCAACCAGTAAGTACATTTTGGAAAACACTCGTAAAATGGCTAAGCACGTTTTAATTCACACTCTATAAAAACGCAGGTCATTATTTCACATTTCATTTTATGATCTCCTACATTCAAACCTGAAACCGCCAAGAATGCCATTGTTTGCATTTGAGAACAATAAATTGTAACCTTGAGTTCTTTCTTTTCCCAGGGAATCAAGGACATTTCGCTTGACAGGTTTATGCATGGCGGAGCTAACGTAACGGGATTCCAGCTGGTAGATTTTAATACTCCAATAGTGACTGAACTGATGCAGAGATGGAAGACACTTGACCAACGGGAGTACCCAGGATCAGAGAGCCCTCCAAAGGTAACTAGCTATTGATTTGTTGCTACAAAAAATAGAAGTTGCAGATACGTCTTCATAAGTCATGTTTTATTGTCTGTGAGTAATGGAAAGGAAGGCATTTTCAGCAGTCAACAGTGAAAATCGAATACTTATATTGGAGATTAGTAATGAACGAGGACTGAGGTTAAAGGAACAATATTTATGATGATCCTTGCTACTGGAAGATGTTATGATCCTGGCGACTGGAAGATATTTGCTGTATGTTTCATTTAAGTGCGATTGAGTTCGATAATCAATTGTTTATAATATTCATTTAGGAATTTGAAGTGAATGTTTATGCATATTACTTGTGTCTATGTCTCTTATAAAATTTAGAATGTAACTGAGATTTTTTTCCAGATTTGTTATCTATAATTCTTACAATGTAGTACCGAGCCACTAACAATACTGCCATTTTTATTCTGGCGTGATGTTTAGCATGTAAGCCATTTCAACCAGCAATAAAAATAAGTTGACAAGATGTCACTTTGAACTTCACAAATCATCTGTTTTCAGGAGGCCCCTGTAGCTAATAAATAATGGTTTCCTGGTGGCTAAACATTACTTTTTCTTTGTAGCAACCTCTTGTCCCTCATAAAATGTGTATATCTGCCTAGAAACATCATATTAGGTTAGTGAATTCTGGGTCTAATGCATATTGAATTTTTCTCTTGAAGTATACGTCTGCACTAACATACGATGGTGTACTTGTAATGGCTGAAGCTTTTCGGAATTTACGGCGGCAAAAAATTGATCTTTCAAGAAGAGGGAATGCGGGTGATTGCCTTGCTAACCCAGCGGCTCCTTGGGGTCAAGGAATTGAAATGGAGCGAACTCTCAAACAGGTAATTACTATACTTTATTATTTTTAAGGTTAGGTAGACACCCTCACAGGAAAATTTGCAAATCAGGGGCATAACAATCATGGCTGCAGGAGTTGCAACCCGGGCAACCCATGCGACCACCTCTCCACATTTAAAGCCGCTAGGTGCGGGTAATACCCAAAAGCTAGCGACATGGAGATTCTAGACACGATGTGTCTGACTGATGCAGCATGCCCAAAGTGACATATCATCCACCTTGTAAATGCTGAATCAGTCTGCACACAGCATGGAGGAAAAGAGAGACACTCCTGCAGGTAAATATTGTGGGCAAGGGCACAGACAGGCTTTTTGGGACAAAAGGTGGTACAGTTAGGCTGTTTGGGGGCACTGATAAGCTGTTTGAGTCAAAGAGGACACAGACAACCTGTTTAGGGTAAAGATGGCACACAAAAGCTGTTTGGGGGCAAAATGGCTCAGACAAGCTGTTCAGGGACAAAGATGACACTGACAAGCTGTTTGGGGCAAAGATGGCAAAAGCAAGCTGTTTGGGGTAAGATGGCACTAATGAACTGAGGGAAAAGGTGGTACTCACAAGCTGGGGCTAACATGGCACTAATAAACAGTTTTAGGGCAAAATTGGCAATGTGAGACATGTTACTTGGTGAAGTCAGGGGGCTCCAAGGTTTCTAGTTACGCCCCTGCTGCAAATTTCTGCATATTTTTTTGTTGGACAATGATTATAATATATAGATACACATTTGTATAAATTTCCTGTTTGCATCTACATATTATAATTTATTTTTTTTTAGGTTCGAATACAGGGATTAACAGGGAATGTTCAATTCGATCACTACGGTCGCAGAGTGAACTATACAATGGATGTCTTGGAGCTGAAAAGTACAGGTCTCAGAAAGGTATCTACTAGATGAATAATCACTATTTAAAGTTGCTTAAGTTCTGTATATCTACAATGTAGTGTCCAATAATAATGATTTACCTAATGGCATGCACACCTTTAAAGGGGCACTCCGGCCATCAATGGAATCTGATGGCACTATATAAATAATTAGATAATAATATGATAGCTGCGTAGTTCATTTAAATATTAATATTGTCAAATTTGCAAATGCATGGGGGAGTCTGCATTATTGCCCCATCTGACTTTGCCCCTTTCCACAAATGTTGAATTTGCCACCGTGCCAAGGTGTTCAGCTGAACATATTTCCCTACACGTGATATACTCGCCACCAGTCAGCTCCAGCACTGGCTCAGCGAACGCTGCATGCAGCACTGTGTTCACTCACCACACGTGTGGAAAGTGCTGCCTTTGATTTCAAGCAGCCAATCAGTGGCATGAAATGTAGGATCATGAAGGAGAATGGCAGCTGATGGACTGCAACTTCTAGGTCAGGTAAGTGCCGACAAAAAAAAAGAAATGACAAAAATCAGTCATTGTTCCAGTTTCATATTGGACTTTGAATTATGAATTTTTATCAATGAAAAATATATATTCAGTTATAATATTACTCCCTTGGTCACATTGAAATTGTTGTTTAATACAAAGCAAAGCTGCGCCTAAATTATAAAGTACATTTAAGATACTAACCTTCTCTATCCTTCTTCAAATGTTAATAGGCTGTGCTGTATCACAACATTTATAGTGTCCTCCACCAGCCTTTTTTTCTACCAAATGGCCCTCCACATAAAATATGGACAATCCCACCCTACACAGTTATTACTTGGGTCTTTGTTGGGTATGACAGGACTAAGGACTGTCTTGCCTTGCGCGACAAGCTGAAATGAACAATGACTCAGTAAAAATATCTGCATTGCAGGGCTGATTGGAAAATAGTTAAGCAGCTTTTCAAGTCCACAAGCATTTAAGCTATGATGGATACACCATTAGACCTCCTTTCTGGCATTCTTTTAGTTCTTTGCTGAGTCAATCCAACGATAGTATTATAGCAATTTACTATTATACACAAAGTATGAAATTACAAATTTCAAGTTACCACCTTAAGATTCTACTCCGGAGAGACTACCATCCAATGTTTAAAGGCAGGGGTCGACATATATGGTTAGGATTTAGGAGCCAGCCAAAAGAGTTAAGAGCCAGTTTCTTTTCTTTTCCTGGAGCCTGGTGTTTATCAAGGCTTGCCAAACACCAACATCCATTTACACACAGTAACAGACACATGATAACATTCTGCCCTCATGTACACATATACTAACACTAATACACACACTACCACTATATGTCAACACATATGCTAATGTCACAAACAACACCATACACGCTAACACCAAACTCTTACATACACATACATACACACACACACACTGGCTAACACTATACATATATAAAATTACATACTCTAACACTATGGACACATACACACAATGGCACTACAATACATTAGACTCTAGCACTGTTTAGGACACTGGCACTATACATTTATACACACTGACTCAACAACTATACACACATACTGTCAGGCACATATCTCCTGGTCACAAGTTTCCTCCTCCTTGCCTTACAGAAGGAGGGGGCGTAGGTGTTTGGCAGAGTCCCGCTCTTTGCTGCTATGGCATCTGCCGCCATCTTTCCCATGTGTGTGAACTGAATTCTGGCTAGAACCACCAAATGGAATGAGACTGTTCTTCTGGACCAGTTCTCTGGGACTTTCCGAAGATCTAAAAGATGAATTAGCTTGGACCGGGGTTCCTGAAATTTTGGAATACATTATCACGATTTCCCTACAAAAAGACCACAGGTTGAGAAAGCCAGCTCTTGCCCTCTTATAGCCGGAGAGTTTTGCACGGTCTCTGCTCCTGTCACCCATGCAGATCGATCTAACTCAGGAGGTTACTTGTTGTCTCACACAAGACCAGTGTCTCTACTGTGGCAAAGCTGTCCATTTCCTATGCTCTTAGCCTACCAGACTGCATAAACGCGAAGGTAGGGAACTGACACTCATCCATCACCCGAACAGAGACCGTCTTTAAGTACTTATCCACTCCTTTATCCTTACAGTGGAATCACAGACCTGTACAAATGATGTCAATCATTGATTCTGGTTCTACTGGATGCTTCATTGATCTCCAGCTACCCAAACACCTCTCTGTCCCCATCAGACCCAAAACTCAACCTCTCCCAGTGCAAGCAGTGGATGTCAGCCCTTTATCTTCTGGACCTGCAACCTCTGAATCAGTGACACTTGCTCTTGCGATCTTAACACCATGAACTGATATCTTGACCTGGTATGCTCTTCATTGTTTCCACTCATCCTGGGTATCCTGTGACTACGTCTTCATAATCCCACTGTTGTAGGGTCTCTATAACCTTCACCTCCACTTACTGCCAGGCTATTTGTTTGTACTAACAAAAGTGGGATTTCACCTCAATCCCACTTATGGACGTCTTCAACAAGAAAGCCATCGTCAGTCTGCCTCCTCATCGAATCTACGATTGTTCAATTGATCGCCTTTCCGGCTTTCCCATAATTTTTTTACCTGCTCTCTGATTCTAATCAAATAACATTGATGAAAACCTACAAAATGGATTTATTTGACCTTCCACTTTTATATCCACTCCCACTCATCCCTGAATTCTTGGAAAGGGCTCACTCTTCTAAGGTGTTCACTACACTTGATTTACATAGGGCCTACAATCTAATGAGCATTCGGGAAGACTCATCTCATCAAGCAGCCAATTGATGAAGACTCATCCAACAGCCAATCAGTGGCAAGAATCGTTGGACCACAAAGTAGAAGAGCAGCTGCAGGATACTCACAAGTGTGACAGTCTACTCCAAGTAAACTGTCCATTTAAGCTTTGAATAGCCCATGATTCACTAATGGTGGCAACCAATTACAAGTAATGGCAAAAACCAGGAGTTAAAATATTCAACGCTATGCAAGCAGGGATTTTAACTCTACTATGCTAGTGGGGATTGTACCATTTCTAGTGCAGATATGAAATTAGCAAACTGATGAAGTTGGCTCTAGAATGTTTAACCAGTACCCAAGTATGCTTATGATCCACTAAGAGAGCGGAGCAAAAACAAAATTGGCTTATTCTCTGAAAATCGGTGAAAACCCAGCACTTCACGCTTCTGGGAAACTATGGTGGAAAAACTTGTCTTCGTGTTCCTGTCAGCATATGTCACTACTGTTTACATATAAATGTCACTTTAGTTCTTATGACATATACAACATTTAAAAAAAAATGTTGCATGGATGGAAACTGTTTGTCAGCGCTTTGAGGGTAGATGCCAAAAAACCAGACAAAGCATCCCTGGATGCTCATTGTAATATATCTATTTTTTAATTACCATTATTTTTTAGGTGTGATTAGCTACTTCAAGGCAAGGAAATGATGAATGATCAAGGGCTGATTGAAATAAATAATACCAATTAGTTGGGGAGATGAAACCCAGTTTTCCCAAATACATTTGGCTTTTTTTTATTCCTTATTTTTTTCACACATTGATCCTTTGTTATTAGAAAGCCTGACAGGTATTTACCATTCTTAGCCTAGGTTATAATTTGAGATGCCACATTCCATGATAGTTTGAGATTTGACCTTCGGGCCAGGCGTGAAGGAGTTTTGGATTAGTAAACACCTGCTTACAGCTCTAGATGGACTAGAAAGAAATAAGATCCTCAGATTCTGATCGTCTCTTTTTTATAACAGCCTCGGGATTTAATTAAAGCTTTATAACAATAACTCAGTTCAGTGCTCTGGAAATGCTAAAGTCTAGTGAGGTCAAGGCATTGGCTGAAACTATTGGCCATGCTTGGCCTGTAGAAAAATAATCAACAAATTGAGATTTCATGTATGTTATGTAAGCAGATCTTACAAAGCCATTTTTTAACACATATTGAGATTTTTTGTGTTAATAATTCAGTCTGCCCACTTTTCCTGAAGTGGGCCTTAACCTTGGTCTTTGATCTCATCTTAGATTCAGGAGCCATATGCCTAACTCGTGCATTTAAAAATCTCTTGCATCTCGCAATGATGGCACAGACTAGCTGTTGAAGTTGGGGGGCCGGGGCAATTTTCGCACCAAGGCCCCATGGTTTCTAGTTCCGACCCTGGTGCAGTCCCCAGCAAGCTTCTCACTTTATTCTGGAAAAGCCCTCCTGCCAGCGTTTGCCCTTCATCATGAATAATGTAGTGATAAAATTGAAGCCACAACTTTTCTTTCAGCTCCCTCTTTAGCACACCAATTCTATTCATTCTTATGCATATAAAGTAAAGAATATACACTCCTGGGGGATTTCTTTCTTATCTTCAGAAATTATTAGGAGATTATGTTGTTATATACAACACAAAGCAAGAATTCAGTGCATACCCAGCCAATTCCATTCAAAAAACACCTAAGGCATTTGTATTGGGGATCCCCAATATTTATGCTTTTAATTGGTGTTTTTTTGATATTTGGTATTCGCTGAGTGTGCACTGAATTCTTGCTTTGTGATTGTATATTACAAAATCTAATTTCTGAAAATAAGAAAGAAAATGTTTTATTTCATTTGTTTAGGCGGAATTTCACTCTGTCTATTTATACCCTTAGCTGGGAACATAATAGTTGTATAAAAGGACTGTAATAATAAGCCATTTCAAATAAAAAAAAATAAAAAAAAAGGAAAAATGAATCTGTTGCTAGAATTACAGAGAATAAATGACACCAAGAAAAGGGACGCATCTGCGACGTTATGGTTTTGCTCACTGAGATCTATGGGATGCTCTGCCCTGGAGGTAAATGGCAGTTTGTGTGTAATGCTTAGAGAAAACAGGTGATAATGAATTATACGGACATACAGTTTGCAATTGACGTAAAGAAGTGAGAATTGTTAAATAAGGCAAAAAAGCTCAAAATTGTGCTGTACTGCATAATACCTGCTGACTTGGTACAGTCTCTTTCTGTGACACAAATCCTTATGTCCAACTTATATTGCTTAGTGTCTGTTTTTGAGGATGCAGAGCATGTATGAGGAAACTTACAATCCTATATTTAACCCATTCATTGCCAATGCGATACCATACCGCCGGAGCGGTCAGTCTACAGCAGATCTCCTGCACTTCCATACATGTTCTACAGCCAATTACATGATAAAGTAAAATGACAAAGCCCCACTTTATATATATATATATTATATATATATATATATATATAGATAAGATACATACAGAAGTGTGAAAAAGAAAGTAGAGTATAGTAAATAATTCCATCGTAATAACAATTATCTGTTCTTAGCAGGTCTAAAAATTAGGTAAATACAACCTCAGATGAACAACAACAAATGACATATTACGTGTCATGTCTTCCCATGTTTTTAGTATGTTTTAGATGCTTTCTGACCAGGGCATGGCCCTCTCCTCTCACACGCACTGGCACCACAATTTTTTTGTGTATAATTGACCGGTTTTTATCGGTGTAACTGAGGTCAAGTAGTTCCTCATTGTGCAAATTGCCTCTCTTTTGCTTGGGATACACTAATTACTATCTAAAGCCCTTTCTATTATTCCTTATTGTACCACAGGCTGGGGTGTCAAATAGAAATAAAAACAACTCTTGAGCTTGTATAATAATTGTCTACTCAGCCTTTAAGGGCAAAAGTAGGTCCCATACAGCGGATTTTGCTTGCCGTCCTTTCCCTTTATAGATGCTAAAGGACAGCGTATACGTTTGGAAATGACATATACCCTACAATGCTCTCCATAATTTGTAAAATTTTACCCCATATCGTGACCGCTTAGAGGGGATGCATTGCCTGAACAGTAGCCTACCCTGGAAAAGCAAAAAGGACCCATCAATGCATACATCCGGTTAAGGGGTATGGATGCTACGTAAATTTTATGTACATTATCAATATTTCTTTATTAAAATGAAAACATGTAAGCAGACCCTTGTATCTGAATCTGCTCATAACTCAGGGGATTTAAAAAAAAAACAAAACATGATCAGTATTCAAAATTTCGAGTCAGTGCGGTGCCAGGCTTCATGTTTGCGTGAGCCTGAGTGGGCTATCAAAAGTTCAGCAGCATAAATATTTGTATGCTTCTGAACTTTTGATAGCCCACAATTTTTTAAAAAAATTGTGAAATTTATTGGCACACTGCCAAGTGTCTCTGTAATTGGGGGGGGGGGGTTAAGGAATCACCAGGTTTGGGAGAGCCCAGTACTTCTCCACTACATTCTTAGATTTACATGCTTCCTTTTGTGGGGTTGAATCTAACAGTGGCTAAGGCTATAAGTGTGACATCATCAGATGGGGCCTCACAATCTAACTAACCCTAACTCTAATTCAATTCAAGGAAATAAATGGGATAGAAAAGTAATTGTGTGTAATGGGGCTCCGGCATGGCTTTACATAAGGAATATCGGCAAGGAATGATCAGGATTCCTTTCTGGTAGGAAAAGGAAAGGTCATTGGAGTTCAGGAAAGACCCAGTAGGAGTCCGATTGCCCCCCCTGCTGGTTGATGGCATGCATTGTGATGAGCAATTCAAGTCTATGGGGACCTGCTTGCTGATCAGTGTGACCAGTGCAGGGGAGAGAGGAGGGAAGAGAGTGAGAAGCATGTCTCCCTTTTCCCAGAAAGGGAAAAGGTTTTTAAAAAAGTTTTTTTTTTTAATGGAATATAAACAAATAAATAAATAAGCAATACAGTGAGCATAGTCACGCCACATGAGATCACGGGCACACATAAGATGTATCCTGAATGCTCCTAAAGAGATTGCTATACATATTGCACAGTGTATAAAAATAACATAAAATTTATAATAAAAATACATGTAAAAAGTATAGTTTAATACCCCCAATCCTCTTAAGGCAGAATAAATACTACCCTGTAGGTTATTATGCAAGGGACAGGTGGGGTCATTGTCCATCAGTGGCACCTACTGTGTTTTTCTCATTTTAGTATATATTTTTTTTACATACTAGTGCTCACAATTATTATTTTTTTTGCATGTTTCTATTGTTTTCAAACATGGAAAAGGGAAATCTTAATTAAACCCACATATGGTAACCATGGCAGAAAACATACGGTACATAGGGTACTAAAAAACCTTCAGAACTGAGGGGTTAAATACTTGAAGGGACTTAACAAAGAACAGGAGGGAAGTTTATTTCAAAAGAGGAGAAATGTTAGAACAAAAGGTCATAATCCAGAAGTACAAGGTCAGAATAGATAAAAGGAAACAGCCCCCCCATCACAAGTGGTAGATGTTAATACAGTGAAGGAATTTGAATGTGCCTGGAATGCACAAAGCCAAAGACTGATTAAAGTCTCTTTACATTGTTATGAAAAACGGCAGAATATTTTTTTATCTGCTGTCAAACTCTATGTTTTTATGTTTTAAGGTACACCGAAGCAAAAGCTTCTTTCCCCTGGATGCTAATCCATCCCAGGGATTATGCAAAGTATTTATGGAGAGACAAAGGAGATGGGAAATTAAACAAAGGGGCTTAAAGGGAGAGAGACAGAATAATTGAGTGACAGCATGAACTGCAGAATGAGTTAAATGTAAGCGATCGGAAGGAAAACAAATCAAAAAGAGAGGAGTTTCTACATACAGTATGTAAAGTGAAGCATGAATATTTCATCAAATCCAGCCATCCTACCTCCAGACAGAACCGATGACTTTAATTGATCTTCAGCGACGATTAGACAAGTTATATGATATCCTGTTTATTTTTCAGCAGAGGAACATTTTTTGTATAAACGATTTAGGTGCAGAAGCTGCGTTTTTGTGCGGTTATGCCTTCTGACTTTGAGTCTGCAGTGCCGCTGGCAATTTGCCTGCTTGAGCCAGGTTACAAAGTCTGATCGCTACATAGCCTGCAGCTACAAATTCACATCGCAAGCTCGTTCCATGATCACTCCTTGTTCTAGAAGGCAAGACCTTGGGATTAGGAGATCGAGACATCGAAACATTGTCTGCTGGCACGACCTACTAACCTCTCAGTAATAAGGGTTGCGTGATTTAGTTTATATTACTGTATATGTATACTGTATACACTGTATATGTTGCCATTTTATTGCAACATTCGCCAGTGATGTATTTTGAGCCAATAATAAGCAAATTCCATAAGGTTTAAATACAGTACGTATGTCGCGTGTGTTGGTCAAACACAACTTCTGCAGGGAAAACAATTGGGGACGAAGGCAAAGGGGCAAACACATAAGGGGGATTCTGCAGAATTTGCAAGGGGAACATCTTTAACATGTTTTGAAGTCCATATGATGGTTAAAATGTCTCATTAAGGGTGTTCCAACTTTCTGCTTACACGTTTTAATGACTATTTATTCTAAAATGGTCTTCACTGAGATCATGGGACAGATTGAGTCAGATATGATATCACAACTAGAACATGAAATCATAACGTAACAATATTAATCTCAATGTATTATGAACCGCTATCCAAACATTTACTAACTGTATATTAGCGTCAGAACTTTTTTCGCAGTATAAACAGGTTTAAATATATACATTTATATATATGAAAATGTTATAAAATATAGAAGACGTACATTTTTAACTAATGTCCCATTAATAACGTGTTGATCTTGAAAGAGAAAGGTGAATAACCAAAGTTAACTCTTTGTATCTTACAGATCGGTTACTGGAATGACATGGACAAATTAGTCCTACTTCAACATGAGCCTTCATTTAAAAATGACTCCTCAGCAATTGAAAATAGGACAGTTGTTGTAACTACAATATTGGTAAGTTGTTTTTTTATATATACAGATCCCTTCTATCAATTCATTATCATATGTTTACTTCAAACATGTAACGTCCAAGCCAGTTAAAGCAACCTTTAAACTTGCGTCGGGCGATTCCCATCAACCTTACCTAGGAGATGAGAAAGCAAGAAAACGTTGGCAGCCAGAGCCCTTCGTTCGAGGGACGGGGCAACAATTGTCTCTCCAGCCATAGTTGGAAAAACTCCCATTATCCTTTGCCAGCAAGTGAAGACAGAGGATGGTGGGAGTACCAGCTGGGAGGCATGAATTTGGCTGCGCTTGACTCCACATTCTAAACAATGATTGCGTTAATAAATCTCTGTTTTGCCTCTAAAAATATTTACAAGCCAAAGCCATCCATTACCCGTACAAATCTGAATTAGCGAAATGCACATTCTATTAATACGAGCATGCAAGTTGTTTTACAAGAAGCACATTCTAAATGAGCAGCATTACTCATATTTAATTATTCACATAATTTAGCTCTAGCATTGTGTAATCCATGCGCCCTTTCAGGGGGAACCTCAGTGATCAAGAACATTAATGATCTCATTTATTAAAGTACAGCACGCGTTGTGCTGCTAAAGTTTCATGCGGTGTATTGCAGGCCACAGAAAGATGCCCTGTCTCTCCGTCGCTTACCAATTCTCCAAACGTTCCTTTGTGGTTTAGTAAGACGACTTGCGTACTCTACAGATTTAGTGCCGTGGACAGGTTACTCTATACCAAGGGGTAGGCAACCTTTGGCACTCCAGATGTTGTGGACTACATCTCCCATAATGCTCTTACAGTCGTAATGCTGGCAAAGCATCAAGGGAAATGTAGTTCACAACATCTGGAGTGCCGAAGGTTGCCTACCACACCTGCAGTCTATACCATTATATTCTATTTACCCATGGAGTGTACTGTGGGCTTCACATAGTTGTGTTATTGAATTATATACGGATATCTAGAAATCTATAGATTTTTAATTAATTTAAACTTTAGTAGAGTAAATTCACCTAAAAAGACATTGTTATATAAAAGGTATTTGTTCTCCTGAGTAGTTAGACGTGCCCTTTAAACGTTTTGTTGGATCAGGCTACTGTAGGATGACCTTTAAGTGTCTGCATTTAAGATTTTACACCTCACTTCTCTGCACTTTTCACCTACTTTGTTCCACTTGACTTTTCTGAGTAAGTTGGAAATGTGCTTTAACTTGAACGATGGTCAATAAACATATATTTGTAGGGTTTTATTAATCTTACGTGAATCCTATAGGCCAACACATTCATTCCTGATTAGAAACGGGCTGGTATCGGTATCGGAAATGTTGTGGGGTTGTTTCATTAATGAATTCCACTTATCACGTGCTGCATGATTCTTTGAAACCGTTAGAACTTATGTGAAAAGCTGCATTCTTTTCCTATAAAGACTCAATAATGGGAAACATACTTCAGTACAGTCCTCCTCTTTTCAGCCTCTGATGAAGAATCCTATTTTAAGAAATTGATCAAGAAAGAAAAGATTTTCAAGATCCAGCGACCATTCCTTGCTATGGCTCAAGTATTAATCAGCAATTATAGCGATCTTAGTGAACTCATTCTTAACCTGTTGTGTGGATTACCATCCTCCTGACCTTATAAGCACCCCCTATTATATTATTATATGTTCCCTAAGACCGTAATTGAACAGGGGTTAAACATGGAGATCTTATTAACCATTTGAGTCCCTAGGCAGCAGGAGGTGCAGCCCATGGAATATCCATTATTCTCTTGGCCTCTGAAACCCAATGTTTTAAAATATATGAGATCAAGCATTGCATACATGGAACGGTGTGCTTGCAAAAAAAAAAACTTTGTATATAATGCATAACAGGCAAATTCTAACCAAAAATATATATTCTCATGTATTTCACAGACTATGTGTTCTGTAATTTAAATCAACAGAGAATATATTATAGCAGATAGACACAGTTTCAGGAATATTTTTTTTCCCCAGACTAAGCCTAACCTGTATGTCTTTAGATATTAATGGACTACAACTCCTGTAATGCTCGGCAAAACCTTTGTCTGCTGTAGTCCACAACCCCTGCCCAATAAAGCTATGCGTTTTTGAAAAAGAAACAACACAAATCTATGTATAATAGCCATCAAACTAACAAAATGTCATTTAATTCATAATTTTAGTAATTTAAAGCAAAAAAAAAAATATCATTATGTTTTGACCAGAGTCTTGACACGCTGCTCTCTGTTGACGTAAGTGATTCTCAAGTGATGCTTTTCAATGCATGCAATAGATACAGCTTCTCTGTTAACCTGTTGGCTGCCAGAGGGAAAACCAAGAGGTTATCCCTCTAGCATTCCAAAGAGTTAAATTGCTTTCTGCTTTAAAGCCCTAATTGAAAAGTGTTGAATGTCACTGCAGATTTTGACATATGTATCGTGGTGCACTTTGTTAAAGAACTATCCCCAAAGCCAGTTCTGTTGTCATTTTTAACCCCTTTATGTGGTTTATAGATTGGCTGTGTTATGTTCTTAAATCCTCGTTTAGTTAATAGAAATCTGCACACATAACAATTGCCATGCTAGACCCGTAAAGAATACCATGTATAGTAGTTATGGTGTCGTTTTGCATTTTATTAAGTGTTTTGCATGGGCAAAGCGAAAAACGAGTGTATTTATGCAATCCGAAAAGCTTTCATATTTTGTATAATTTGGTTTGTACCATAATAAAGTTCAATATTTAAAGAAATATCAAATCATGTTTTCTATTTTTGACATGTTCCTGAATCTACTCAGCAGATTTGTATACACTGTGCTTGATAAGGTAAATAACTTGTTCCGTGTAATGTTTCCAGTTGGTAAACGTGACATATAGAAGTGTTTAATTTGTATATGTATTGCTTATGTTTACATATGTTGTTCTTTTTTTTTTTAGTTTATATATATAGCTTATATATTTGTGTTCTCGTATTAAACAATGTGGTTCTGTGAAAATTACAAAAAGACTGCTCGTCTTGTTTGTTTTTGCAGAATAATATGATGTATGGTAATATATAGGAACGTTTACTAGAAAATGAATATTAGGGCCATCCTTAGGTTAAAATTCATGCTCCAAAAAAAAAAATTAAAAAAAATACCTGTGCCATCTACAAAAAAACTTTGGTAAAATACTGCAAAAATAAAAAAAAATGTAAAATTTATATATAAAGCATGGAAATATACCTGCTAAGATAAGACAATAAAAAAAGAGGTAGAACACTGTGATATGCAAAAAACATTCTTGGAGAGGAAGGACATCGGGGGAGGGGAAGCACAGGTATTTAGGTCCCAATGGGGCCATCTTTCTCTAGCAAAGCAGCCGAGGAACTGGGACCGCGTCAGACCTGTCTGTTAGCACCTGGTGCTCACAATGTCCCCATGAGCTGATGATGATCATCTGAGACCAGACACCGAAAAAGCAGTCGTCTATCCCTACTGCTGTAGTGAGGATCCTTTGTTTCAGCTGCCAAATGATAGAGAGGATATAGTTAAGCGTCCATCTTTCAATCTCGGTAAAAAAAAAAAAATTGCATTGATCAGCGTAGGTGCAGTAAATGACTGTCGGCGACTGGAACCTAGTTAATTAGGGGTGCTCTGAGAAAACAGCTTGCGCTCATCAAAATTTGGGGGCTCTGGAAAAAAAACTTTAGCTTCTGAAAACAAAGCAAATGTTACTTCTATTTGTGTGGACATAATATTACCAATGATGTGAACGGGTGAAATGGGTAGTTTAAACATTAAAGGTAAAGGAACTGATTACTGTCACTGACTGCCACAGTAAAGAACGATGCATATCTATTAAAGTACACAAACTGATAAAAAACACTTACCTTACAGAGAAGCTGTAGATCTGTGGCCGCAGTTTCTTCTTCAGGTAAATGTTTTCCCTCCTTCTCCATGGACTGATGATTCTCATCATTGACTGGCTGATCAAAGCAGCCAATCAGTGACAGGAAAGTGCTTCCATCAAAACTAATTTGTTTGTTTGCCGAGCCAGCACTGGAGCTTACTAACGGTAAGTATATGGTGGGCAAGGAGATGTGTTTGGCACGGAATAACAGGGAGCGTCACACATTTTCAAGACCTGAGAGGTTCCTTCTTTAGATGTACATGTTATTGAGATGTACCTCTGAGAAAGGGGCCTCTGAGATCTTGATATCACTGGTGACTCCATATTTCATGATTTTCTGTTGTGATTAAGAAAGGCCTCTGGAAAAACAAACAACAAAACAACAAAAAATGTAGTTGAGCGGATAAGAAAAACTGATTTTAGTTTAGTTGTAGGCATCAACTTTCCCTCCTCAAACACCACACTTAGCTGACTCCTTATGGCAGTGCAGTAGAAGTCCTGCTTGTTCAATGAAGTTCTTCAATCCGTAGACTTTTATTGATCAGCGTCTGAGTATTTAAGTCGTTCTATAGTTTACCACAGTTATAGGCCTTGGTACATGACCACTATCATTCTCTTAACCCCTATACTGCTGTCCATGTCTTACTTAGATGTTTTGTGGTTAGTATTGCTTTTTTACTTGATACAGGTAATACTTGAGGTTGATACTCTTGAAAGCTTGTCCTTAAAATGGAATGTTAGTCCAATAAAATGTTGGTTTTTTATTGTATACGTTTCTCAAAAACTGACAACCTAGGCAAGGGTCATTCTATCACTCTTCATACCACCAATGGTAGCCTCTTCTAAACAATTTAACAAAAGAAAACTGTGCATGTTTACCTACTTTATGGAAATTCTGTTTAGGGTTTCCCTCCTAGCATAGATATCAATGCAGAAAAGGCTTCAAAATTCTATTCTGCAAGATAACATAAATAACTTGTGTTTTGGAAGACAATAAATGGTCAACATTTTCCTGCATTCGTGATATAGTAACTACTCTGTATTTTAAGTGTAATGCAAACATTTTAAACCTGGAAACTGCAGACCACTAAATCCATTGCACAACCAGTCAGACTATTATAGCTCTAAATAAGTCAATAAATAATATGTTTTTTGCCAAAAATAAAGTAATATTTGGCAATTTGAGATTCATTATTAGACTATATTGTAGAAAACAAAATGTTATTGAACAATAAGGAGCACAAAGAAAGGCTAGACAATTAATAAGGTGAATGATTTCAGTTATCAAGAACAAACAGCTAAAGTGGGTATGATGTCCTATTTAAGAGGTTCCAAGATGGCGATCAGTATCAGAGAGTTCTATCAAGGAGAAATTGTAATCTATTGAATAAAGTCGATGGTCTTATTGTGTCCAGGATTGTCAAAATAATCTGGTAACCATTATGTCTATGGTAAGGGCAGTAAAGCTTGGGAATTCAGAGGCAGAAAAGATAGAAGATGAAAGGCTTTTAAGAGTGGACTGGAATATATATTTTTTTGGTAAAGAACAGCAAAAAGAAATAGATTCGTTCAGTCCAGAATATTAGGGATTAAAATATGTATGCCCCTTTTAACATCATTAAATGAAACTATTATTCATTTTTAAAAGGTATGAATGAATACCTACTTCCAAAGGCCATAAACAATGCCGAATTTCTGTTAAACATATACAATGAATTTTATACAGGAATATAAGCTACAATTATTATACTAGAATTCCTTAACACGCCAATGGAGACAGTTATCCTAAATAATTACCACTGTACAATATTTGATTAAAACAACACATTAAAAACTCATGGCAGTTTAATTAGATACAATAGATGCAACTGCAATCTTGTGTAGGTATGAGATCCTAATTAGAAATAGATCTGGACTTTTCCCAACAGTCTTTTTTTTTGACCGACTCTTGTTTTGCAATATTAAATTGGTTAATTAATGCAAATGTTTCTTTTGGGAAATAGGTAATAACAATTGCTATGTGTAATTCCAGACGTTTAATCAGTATTTATATATATTAGTAGATTTCAAATGTAGTCAACGAACGACCCATTTTTTAAAGATACCCAAACCCTACCAGAGCCTTTTAATTAGCGATTACTATATTTTTTATATAAATATAAGGAGTATAATAATAATGCATAATCACAAAAGCATTATATTACGTGCATACATACAAACATCTATATAATATAGGCAATCTGCCATCGTTATTCCCACTTTCTACTATTCCAGAACGAGTAAACACACTGACGGCCGTTAATCATATCTCTTGGAACAGAAAGTTTATTTCTTGTGGATGAAAATGACTACAGTGTATGTTAATGTTTTTGGATACTCATGTCTTTCTTCAATGGCCTAAAACAATGTTTAGCCGCATTGCCCCATGCCCAAAATTTTGAGATCCATTAGCCTTTCCTGACCATTTTTAGCATGCAAACCATTTACTATTTTGTTAGCCCTCCTCTGAACTCTCTCCAGTATGTAAATATCCTTCTGGGGATGGGATCTCCAGAAATGTACACAATGCTATATGTGAGATCGGTGGAACCACCAACCTCTTCCTACTACTAATGCCTCATACTATTTGGTTCTCCCTTTGTGAATACATAATCTGTCATTTTTCTATCGTCATACTTTTAAGTTTATCTAAAATCAATACTTTTCAGATTGCCGTCTGTAATATTTCTACCAAACAACATTCAAAAACAAATAATTGCAGATAATTTGTAGAGTAATTGGTGAGCTAAAGTTGATATTATCTCGTTCTGCTAGGCTACTTAGTTTTTCCAATTCCTGTGAAATCTCATGTAAAATAAAAATTCTAGATGTTATGTTATGCATATGTTCTAAAAACATGTATGTTATCTACAATTTTTTTAGTACAAAACAATGTGGTATTTATCAGCGATGTATACTTTAGTTTACTGTATGGGCCTTTGACAAATTGGCTAACTAACCTTGGCTAATTGGCTAACTAACCAGCAGTTAGTAAATATGAGTTCTTTTCATGTTTTTGGTCAGCTATGTTATAATAATAAAAATACAAATTGCAGAGCTATTTGTATTGTAATTTTTATACGATAAGTTCTTTATACACTACTGTTCAAAAGTTTGGGGTCGCTTAGAACTTTCTTGGGAAATATAGAAGGAAAGCCTTAAAATGAAATGGAAAAACGTATACAGTCTCCATTTTAACCATTTTGAATTAGCTGTGATTAAACTTTTTTTTCAGATTTTATACATAAAAAACAAACTTTTTTGAGAAAATGATTGTAAATTACAAAATTAATAACCAAGTATTTGATTTTATTTAGAATGAAAAACACAAACATGTCAAATCACACTAATTTGCTTTAAAAAAAATCTGTTATTTTTGTATCAGTGTTTGTATCAACTTCACCCCCATGTTTTGTCAACACACAAATCTGTCCACTGAATTTGATGACTGTTTTGTTTTTCCTCTCTACAAGATAGTATATATTATATGTACTATACAATACACAATTTCAAACATTTTGGAAAATGACTAAGGTCGCTTTCAGATCCAAATATTTTGTTAGTTAATTTCGGTATCAAGTTCGCTTTTGTCTATGTCTTTGTTGCATTATAAAAAAGGATAAAAATATGTATTTCTTCCATATGTGAATCAATGTAATTTTATCATATATTTGTTAAAAAAGTTAGTCGATATACTTCTTAAATTCAAAATAATTAAAAAAAAAATTGAAATGTTAGTTTTTTTAGCACTAACAGGTAAATACTTGGTAATACATCATGCTGTAATATGTAAATAACATCATGTTATCAATCACGGTTTGTTGTTAAGTGTATAGCATGCCATTAGATAATGCCATTGTCAAGACATGTTATTCTCTGTTTCCACCTCTTTCTCCAATGCTGCATTGTGTGTTTCTCTTTAAAGTTTCCCCTTTTCTCATTATAGGAATCTCCTTATGTAATGTACAAGAAAAACCATGAGATGCTAGAGGGAAATGATAAGTTTGAAGGATATTGTGTAGACCTGGCTTATGAAATTGCAAAACACATTGGCATCAAGTACAAGATCGCCATTGTTCCTGATGGAAAATATGGAGCAAGGGATTCAGATACAAAAATCTGGAATGGGATGGTGGGAGAGCTTGTATATGGGGTAAGCAATTCACAGGTTTTTAAAAGCCGAAATTAAGAAATACTACCAATGTACAAAAAGAAAAGTAACTGGCCTCCCCAAAAAACCATAGAACTTTTTTTTACATCTTGCATTATGACTCATAATCGGATTCAGACCTGATTTTAAGTTACAACAAAACAATGAAACAACAGATCCATATTCCAAATTCTACAAATGCTATTTAAAACACCTATATGAAGTATAAAAATCAGCAATTCCCTTATACCTTATGGCCATATATTGCTTAGCCCAACATTGCGTCAAAGCACCCTAAATCTTGGTTCCAAGCTTACCATGGAACTAATCATTGGTAGAGTAGTGCTTTTTACCCAGGGATATAACTAGAAACCACAGGGCCCCGGTGTGAAAATTGCCCCGGGGCCCCCTAAATTCACCAAACAACTGTCCCACAGTAACACATTTACTCCCAAACAGCTTTTGAGTGCAAACTTTGCCCCTAAGCAGCTTATCAGTGCCATCCTAACCCTCAAACACTCTGCCTGTGGCATCTTTGTCCCATAACAGCTTGTCTGTGCCATCGTTGCCCTCAAACAGTTTGTCTGTGTCATCATTGCCCCAAACAGCTTTTGTGCACCTTGCCACATACACACTGGTACACATATGTAAACACGCTTACACATGCTAACACACATACAATTACTTATACTCACTATTTATTCTCACACCACCACAAATGTACACTCTCACACCACTTACATATACACATTCATGCTCACATGCAAACACAACACTTACACAGTCATGCTAATACACATTCCATCTCATACAAATGCTTCCACATACACATTGATGCTTTCATACTCTTATACATATACATCCATGCTCACATACACTAATACATAGACATTCATGCTCACATACATACAAACATACATACCCCTTCTGCCCATCAGTACATACCTCCTTACCGCTGCTGCAGCTTCGGTTCTGCTGCTTGCACACTGCGCAATCAGCCTGGGTTTTACCGCTGAGTCACATGACATAACGTGACCCTGTTGCATTCCTGTTCCCCGTGCCAGTTCAGCATTGTTTTGAGAAAATGGGCCTTTCTGGGCAGGAACAAATGGTTATGCCAATGCTTCTGACCCTCCCGAGACTCTCCTCTGATTTAAAACGCTCTCTGGACTCTATAAACCCCTTAAGGACAATGGGCGGTCCCTAAACCCATTGAAAACAAAGCATTTTGAGCCCGTACATACGGGCTCAAAATGGGCTTTGTCATTAAGGGCTTTGTCATTAAGGGGTTAATGAGCCGCATTTGTGGTGGAAACGGTGCTTTGTCTAGAAGTCTGGTTAGGACCTTAAATTTAAAAATTTGTGGTGCTGGTGAAATCATCAATATATACAGACAATAAAGCAAGGAATCAGTGCACACACAGGAAGGACATACAGTGAAAAGAGTATACAATATATTTCTATGAAAGATCAGCCAAGACATATCATGATCTCATTAGCACATTTAAGAAAAGCAGTAGAACAAAATGTGCTAAGATGTTAAAATAAAAATTTGTCACATTAAAAGTATTATGTAAAAGCCATTTAAACCTAATGTTGCAATGTGTGATGGAAAAATCAGACTATGAATAGAGAATTGTGAAATGAGTTTAAAGTTTTTTTAGTAATGAAAGATGGACATTACAGACAATGAACTCCAGTATAACTATTTTTGTATTATTAGGCTATCCAGAGCTTTCCCTTTAATTGTGGAGTTGCTTTAAGAGGGGGCAGATTGGAGAAAGGGCTAGTCACGCATAGGGTCATGGCTAGCTGTGCATGGGACAGTGCTAACAGCAGGAGGCCTTAGCCCCTTAATGACAAAGCCTGTACATGTACAGGCTCAAAATGCATTGTTTTCAATGGGTTTAGGGACCGCCCGTTGTCCTTAAGGGGTTAAGTAGGCTGGGAGTAGGAGAGGAACACCTTTCTCCACCCAGAGAAAGAGAAAAGTGACCCAGAGACCTAAGAAAGCAGAACTTCACTTGGAGAGTCCAGGTCAAACCCAAAGTGTGACTATATATATCTATAGATATATATATATATTCATCTTTGGTGCAGTTCCTAGTTATTTAACAGGTTATGTTGTGGCATTAACAATCTGTATAGGTTAAATTATTTTTATGCTGGCAGTTATTTATGTCTGTCTATATAGGTTGTAAATCTGTGATACTGGACATGACGGTATCAACTTGTTTTCTCACTGTTTTTGTCTTACAGAAAGCAGAGATTGCTGTTGCTCCATTGACCATCACCTTGGTACGAGAAGAAGTCATTGACTTCTCAAAGCCCTTTATGAGTTTAGGGATTTCCATTATGATTAAGAAGCCTCAGAAATCCAAACCAGGTGTTTTTTCATTTTTGGATCCTTTGGCTTATGAGATTTGGATGTGCATAGTTTTCGCTTACATTGGTGTTAGTGTAGTCCTTTTCCTGGTGAGCAGATTTAGTCCTTATGAGTGGCACACAGAAGAACCGGAGGATGGAAAGGAAGGACCCAGCGACCAGCCTCCAAATGAATTTGGCATATTTAATAGCCTCTGGTTCTCTCTTGGAGCATTTATGCAGCAAGGTTGTGATATCTCACCAAGGTTAGTATGACTAATTATACTGCTTACTCACGCATTCACCATGTCTGCTTTTGTACAAATACATAAATACATAACACGGTCAATGCTAATATATTGGGTGATGTTTCCTTCAATGACCATAAGCATGTGCTGGGTTTGGGGGGGAAAAATCTGTATTGGTTTTAGGGATTAACCCTAACTACCTATCTACCTACCTATCTATCTGCCTATCTGTCTGCCTATCTATCTGCCTGTCTTATCTATCGTCCTCTTAAAAGATGGCCGTTGCCTTGCTATAATGATTAAATCACCATTAAACTGTATTATTTTAAAGCACAGTTTTAAACTCTAGTTTCAAAAACATTAAACATTATTGCAGAGCCCTCTCCACGTTAAGTTATGTTCGCCACTTAAAATATTGACACATAGCGTATTTGGTAGTTCTTAGAAATGCATTTCTCATCAACCTTTAGAAAACGTTTCTATTCTGTTCAGGTCTCTCTCAGGTCGTATTGTTGGAGGAGTGTGGTGGTTCTTCACTCTCATAATAATCTCTTCTTATACCGCTAACCTGGCTGCCTTTTTAACCGTTGAAAGAATGGTGTCACCTATCGAAAGTGCCGAAGACTTAGCCAAACAAACAGAAATTGCCTATGGAACTCTAGATGCTGGATCCACAAAAGAATTTTTCAAAGTAAGTAAAAAAAATCTTGAAAAGTATGATCTAATTTGGATAAAGATAACTGTTATTCACCTTCCAATACTATGCTCCTACATACTTGTTCTGTAGTCATGGATACTGTCTTTCCTTGATTCAATGTGCAATATATTTAGTCATTCTGCAAACAATATCATTAATTCTGAAAACTGTACCTGTAATCATTTATAGTGCTTACTACCTAATTGTGATAGCTAAGCTCTTGGCATTCTAACAGATAACTAGCAATAGTTGTTATCCATAAATTTTACGAATGCATGGCGCAGATATCGCTTACACCGCTGCTGGCAAGCAGGCATAAAAATATTAATTTGCATCGCTTTTATAGATCTGGGCACACAAGCAAAATAGTTTTTGTGAGCACAAATCGTTATTACACATTGTCTGGGTGACACAGGTAAAAGCAAAACGTAATTATAAGAACATCATTTTATAGATCCATCCAGAAGGTTGGGAAATAAAAAATGTCACTAACGCAATTGTTATGCAAGTTGGATATGACATGTTTATTTATTCTAAGACGTTACGGCCTTAACGCATTTAATAGATGTATTTTGTATGATATGAAATGCAGATCATGCCAAAGGTAATACCAACTAAATAAATGCATTTCTAAGAAGTAAGCAAACAATTTAAGTGTTCTACTGTGTGTTTAGGCAGGACACTGGGGAATTATTATTTCTGTGGGAAGTACACTATGTTGCTGTGCATGCTTTTATGTTGTCAGTAAATATTTGTGGTGCACAGCCATGGTAAGTCACTCTTAGTGCCAGGCAAATCAGGAATCTGCCCTGAATGCCTGGACCAGGGAGAGGGAACTGACAGTCACCCCCAAAAATGCCCCACAATATGTAGAAGTTGGTCTGTTACATGAAAGGGTGCAAAAGAACAAAGTTACATAGTTACATAGGTTGAAAAAAGACCTACGTCTATCAAGTTCAACCCTTCTACCTAACCTTCCTATTCTTGATCCAAAAGAAGGCAAAAAACCCCCTAATTAAGCTACCTCGAATTCTGCCATCAGGGGAAAAAAATCCTTCTTGACTCCAAGAGGCAATCGGATTTCTCCTTGAATCAAGCAGCTCCAAACTATTAATGTTACTCTATTTATATCCCTGTATGTCATGCATTTCTAAGAAAATATCAAGGCCCCTTTTGAAGGCATCTAATGTATTTTTTAATACCACCTCCCTCGGCAGTGAATTCCATACCTTAATTGTCCTCACTGTGAAGAATCCCTTCCTTTGTCGTCTATGAAATCTCCGCTCTTCCAGTCTCAGAGGGTGACCTCTTGTTCTTTATATATTTCTGTTAATGAACAGGTCACTGAAGAGCTCTTTATATTGGCCCTGCATATATTTATATAATGTTATCATATCCCCTCTGAGACGCCGTTTCTAGCGTATATAATTTTAACTTTTTTAGTCTCGCTTCATAACTAGTAAAGTTATAGTAGAAGCCTCTAATAATGCATGCGCAAGAGATCCATGCCTGTATCGGCATTCTCGTTGTATAAAAGAAATAGGGAGTGCTAGCGTGGAGCTTTATCTATTTGGTCAGGCACCAGCCCTGGTAAGATGTATTCTAAAAAGTGATAGGCTTACGAAAAAATGGTTACCTTTATACGGAGATAAAACACTCATTTTCAATGTTTCCTTAGTAAATCACTTTAATGTATTTAAATAATATGTAACACAGCACCCACAAGAATTGCATCATTTCTTAGCAAGAGTATCATTGATCCCTTCTTAGCATAAATGGGTAGTTTACAAAACTCAGGCGTCTCTGCAAATTCTAGATCCTTGAAACTTACAGTTTGTTTTGTTTCTGGTCATTTTTCTTGAACTATGCATTTGAATTTTGTCTTTTATGGCACTTTAATTATATCGTAAAATAATTCTCTTGGTAGAGATCCAAAATTGCGGTTTACGAAAAGATGTGGACCTACATGAAGTCAGCAGAGCCATCTGTATTCACTAAAACCACGGCGGAAGGAGTCGCGCGCGTACGGAAATCCAAGGGGAAATTTGCCTTCCTTCTGGAGTCCACGATGAATGAATATATTGAGCAGCGGAAACCCTGTGACACGATGAAAGTCGGAGGAAACCTGGATTCCAAAGGCTATGGAGTGGCAACGCCAAAGCATTCTCTATTAAGGTGGGTGGAATAGTATAACAATATAATATGAGTTGTTATAGTATTCCACCTTCCCTGATGTCCCCTGATAGTTTTTTTGTGTTGTATGTGAACATGGTATGTTATTTTTATTTCTACTTATTCCATTTCATTATTTATGCGGTAAAACAGGTAACACATTCTAATTTATCCATCGTCCTTTGTTCCTTGGGTCATGTATAAAGCAAAACTAGTTCAACGCTCAAAAACCATTACAAATCCTTTGTCACAAAATAAGTAAAACTAAAAAGAAACTGTTCCTAGAATTTTTACAATTGAATGGATTAAGGTGGAACCCCAAGCCTGCTTGAAAACCTTAGAATTAATAAAAACCATATATTATAATATATATATATAAAATATAAAATCGAGCCAGTCAAATATATAATATTGCTCTGATTATGCTTAGAAGTTTTATTCTCTTGCCATTATAGAAACATAGAATTTGACGGCAGGTAAGATTAATTCGGCCAATCTAGTGTGCCCATTTTTCCTGATGTAGGCTTTAATGAGCTCTAGGTCTTGTCGAATTCTAGGTCTTGTTTAAATTCCCTCATGATTATTATTTATTGTTTATATAGCGCCATCAAATTCTACAGAGCTGTACTGCTGTTCCATTTATCTACCACCTCCTTTGTAAAGTGAAACTTCCTAACACTGTATCTCAACGTCTGATGACTGTGGCCTCTTGTTCTAATATTTCTCCTCTTAAATAAACTTCCCTCCTATAATTTGTTAAAATATTTAAATGATTTGGAGTCCCCAGTACTGAGCACAATAAACTAGGTGAGACCTGACCAGAGATCTGTAGCGTGGCAGAACCAGTTCCTTCTTCCTGCTACTAATGCCTCTCGCTATACAACCCGGCACCCTGCTTGCTTTCTCTGACACTTTATCGCATTGTCTGCTTACCTTTAGGTCCTCAGAAATAATTACTCCTAAGTCTCTCTCTTCTGTTGTCACAGAACAGTGACCCCCAATGCTATACTCTGCCCTGGGGTTTTTACATCCCAAGTGCATCATATTACATTTACCAACATTAAACTGCAAAACTCTCAGCCATTCTTCTAATCATTGTGGTTTCCTATGCATTATTGTGAATGGGGCAACATGTTGAGCTAGATTTGCATATACATGGCCTATTGTATGCACTATAGAAATGTTATAGTAAAACTTTTATTTGATAACATTTAACCTTTTGCTCAACCCCTATTCATTTTTATTTATTTCCATTTGCTGTTGTGCTGCAGTTTTTTTACGTGTGTGGATATGGCTTTAATCCATGCTAAAGAACCCTCTCATCAGCTTAGCTCGTCATTCAGCACTCAAGTACCATTGTAGGCATGACTTGACATTACACAGTACCGACACCCCCCCTTATATTTTTAAAATATACATTAATAGCTTGCATTAAAATATGCCAAGTTCACTATGTTATAAAATTATATAAAAT
>VKOC01008008.1:0-10308 GCA_009364415.1 Spea multiplicata | reverse complement strand
CGTTTTGTATTTATTACTGTCTGAGGAGGGGGCCGGAGAAACCTTTAGGAGGAGCCGTTACTTGTAATGCCACTCGGCGCTAAATAAAAATTCATTTGGAAACCGATGGGGTTGTGAGGCTTTTATTTTTCTGATTCTTAGTTCTTGTTTTGAGTAAATTTACTCATCAGAAAACTGTAGGTTTGTTAATTTTAGAGCCTAGAGAAGGCCCAGGCTGTCCGCGTAACTGCTCATTCCTTCAAGGGGCAGGGATACAGATATTACGGATGAAGAAGGGACTGCAGAGGTCTTCTGAACTTCTATGTTTTGCTTGATACTGAGGACACCTGTGGGATGGTGGTTACTCTGAACTGAAAAGGTAAAAAGCTTGTGTTAGGAGGCAGTTATGCCACAAGAGGGGGTATTTTGTTAGGAAGCAGGTGCTGTTGTCTCGTAATATTTACATAGAATACAGTAAGGAGTGGTTAGATCATGATCTCATTTAATAGCAGGCGGTGGTCACTTGGCTGGCTGAGGTGAATGGGAGTTGGGGTCCAGAATTGGCTCATCAGTTGCATCTGACTTGACTTAGAATGTAGAGAGATTGCTAGAAGAGTTATCACTATACACTATAGACTTTTGCTATGCAACGTTTATGGCTTGGAGTAATGAATCCCGGCTCACTATGGTTTTGTTTTTCTGGCTGAGGGTGATGGGAGGCGGTGAAGTCCCTGTAACCCTTTCCTATCTGCCCCCTTGCCAGTGCTTCCTGGTCTGAGCTGCCTCCCGTTTAAGAGCGCGTGACGCGTGCATTGCAGCCAGTCAGCTGACGATCACGTGATTAGGAGCCGGAAGTGCTGGCCGGAAAGTTCGAAAACATGCCTGAGGGGATCTGGCTGGCCGCGCTCGGCGCGCTCTGTGCTGTTCTCGGGGTGCTGGGGGAGCCCGAGGAGTCCGGCCGCAAGGTCAGTGGGGCAGGGGCTGGGGTGACTGCGTTACAGCCGCCAACACCCGCATTCTGACTACTGGGTGTGATGGAGGGCTTTGGAAATGAGGGGGTCTGAGGGACAGGGAGCTTGTGTGACGGGTGAGGTGGTAACTAGAGCTGAGGGGACGGGTGGCATGGGCTATTTACCTACCTTTCGGGTGTTGGTGGACTCCTGGGGTATAATGGGACAGGGTAATTAGAGAGACCCTTGGTATGGGGGGGGCGGCTACTTGTGTGTTTTGGGTTAGGAAAGGAAAGAGGTTCAGGGGGCGGGTCCCTATCACCCAATACTGCAGGTAGAACAGAGGCCCTAAACAACCCCACCATCCCCCACCGGAGCAGGACTCTAGTGGATGATCGTGGTCTCAGCGGAATATAATCGTAGAATCCTGGTTGTTGGCGTGTTGTTATCTCCAGCCTCTTGTATGTCTGTCCCGCTCCAATAGCGTGTCGGTTACTTCATGTACCATAAAGGGTTAAAGGAATAAGTATTTTCTATGGAACAGAAGTAAAAGAGGGAAGCCGGCTGCTGCCCGCAGAGCCCAGGCGGAGCTGGCAGATGTTTTAAGACGTTTTTACATGTTAGACGGCCCCCAGAGGTTTGGGGTAAAATATTTGTTTTTCACGAATTTCCACCTTTTACGTTTTTAGGTTTCGCTGCACTACAACCCTGGCTTTCATAATGCGTCGGTGAATGTGTTGCACGTTCGTGCGGTGGATAATAGCAGCACCATCCATTATGTGTGGAGCACGATCGGGGCCCCCACTGTCCTGCTCATCTATACCTCCAATGCACATAGCGAGCTGCACGTTAACTGGACCAAGCTCTTGTCCCCATCCCCACACGGAGCCATCAGCATCGAACCGGCTGACAGCGTTCTATACGCCACTGCTCTGCTCTTCAATAGGGTGAGTTCAGAAGAATCACTTTTGGGCAGGGTCTGCCATGTCTTGACATGAATGGTTGGTCTCCTCTGCCGGCACTCGGTGTCCTCTGCCGGCGCTCTGTGTCCTCTGCCGGGAGCGGACTCTGCCGGCGCTCGGTGTCCTAGACTTCCTTTCTTCTAGCCTAAGCTCCAGAACACCTAATCTAATGTATTGGAGAGTTTTTAAAACCTGATGCCATGAATAAGCACCTAAGGTATTAATTCAATTACATACAGATACTAATTATGTGTCTCCTGATCACTGGCTGACATTCGACAATGCTCTTTTGACAGCTTGCTTAGTTTAGAGGATGTCAGGTAGAAATGATCATAAATGAGGAAAAAGAATTTAGGTTAAATAAATACAAAACCAAATTATTTTTCTACGCATAGACAGCTGGACAGCCTCTTACATTGTTTGTGTTGCGTTTCAGATCTTTGAGTATTGGGACGTTAATAACACAGCTGACTTCTCCGGGACTGATGGGAAATATTTTTATCCCGCGTATAACTTGTCTGACTTCCACTGGGAGAACACGAATGCAACGTTAAATTCCAGCTCTCTGACGGCTAACCTAACGGGACGCAGCATCTCTGACCCAACTGAGAGCTTTCAGAATGGAAGTGTCACGTTCCGGGTGAGTGAGAGGGGTTTCAGTGTCTGAGGTCACGGCTAATCCGTTCACTCAGGGTCAGGACTCAAGGCAGCTACAGACGCCGCTGTTTTAAGCCAGCTGTCCGAGGTGCCATTGGATAGCAGGGTCAAACTGACGTTCCTTCGTACTCCTCCTGTGAGAACAAATTGTGCCACAGTTACAGATGACCTCCGTTATATTTTCTACCAGGTATCTGCTTATGGTAGTTCCGGTCGGGATCTGGCGTCCCCACGTCTGCTCCATAACGCCAATTGCTCCAAGCTGGAGTTTCTGCTGTCGGGTGTCAATCCCCGGGGTAATAATTCCCGTTTTGCCATGGAGATGTTGGTCCTGGAGAAGAAGGATGGACACAAAAAGATAGAGTCTGTTCGTTCCATCGACGATGAGTACACCCCAACAGTTTTCGAGGTGAGTTAGCGTTTGATATTTACTTGTGATGCTGGACCAGGTGGAGCAGGTCCAGTGAATGCAGCGCAGTCTTTAAACCAATGTCTCTATTGCACAGGTGGCACAACTCCTTTCAGACACTCCGAATGCCAGCCACGCTCTGGGCTACCTCCAGTGGAAGTCTGTGGCTTACGGTTCTACTAATGGCAAAAGGGAGGAAGCTCATCCGTGCCGGTTCTATACGCTGCGAGGCGTTAATGGGACTCTGGAAGTTCCCAGTATAGTGCACGCGTTCTTCGGAGAGGACCTGACCGAGAGATATAACGTAGAAGCCTTCAATGTTTCATTTGGGGTCGCAGATGGAGACTTTTATGCCAAACATAAGTTTTTAAGCTGGTGAGTGTTGTCCTCTGTAAATATTTATTTAATACGTTTTCTCCCCTATTTCATATTCATATTTTTATAAGTATTTAGATTCAAATTGTTTGAAACATTTAATGTTCTTGCAGGTCAGCGCTGATCGGATACGGGACGCCTCCCAAGGACTCCTTCTCTACGCTAGTGATTTGTATTATGGCGGTGGCGCTGGGTACTCCCCTGGTTTTGCTGATCCTTGGCGCCATCGTGGTGGCCACTCTGAAGAACAGAGTCTACTCTAATTACGAGCCTATTAATTAACGGACTCGTTGACTGTAGAGCTCGAGCCCATACTGGAAGTCTTAACTGACCTTGTTGTAGCAATAAGATTGGAACTCAATAATCACCCCTTTTATTTGGGGACGCAGGGGTTTTTTTTTGTTGTTTTTTTTGCAATCTCCTGGGATATCAGGGAGTTGTTTACGTCTTACGAGCCAACGTGTGGCTTTGTATAACCCTTCGAGTGGCAAAAAAGGAGTCTTACAACCCATTACCTCGGTGACCCAACCTTTCACCCCCAAGGATCGTTTTAGGGACTTTCTCCAGGTGCCATTTTGCTGCAGAATAATTTTATTTTCTAGCCAATTTCTTGCCTTTTTGTATTTTTGGTGTGTCAAGCATATGATTCCGCATGTTAACCCCATACTCATGTGTCGGCCTACGGCTTTCAGAGCTTCATTTAATAGGAAGTTCAGCATAAAGGATAATCACTGGGCATTTAGAACTTGTCTGTCTTACATTCTTTTTGCCTTATGTATTTGATCCTGCTGTTTCCTGTATGTCACGATGACATCACTAAGATGCAGGAAGTGACATGGAGAGTGGAAACTGTATAACAGCATAATCTTCTTTCATTCCTAACCACTAAATGTATGTGTGTTTGCCTCACTCCTTACAGGAAAAATAGGGTATAGAAAATATGTATGAATAGAATTTTGTAGATTGTTTTATTTTACGGATTTTTTTTATGATTCCTTGGAATATGAACAATAAAAAAAATATTCAGGTAGTTGAGGGGCAAAACCTGTTTTTTTTGTTTTAACTTTTTCTTCACTGTGTTTTTTTTTTTGATTACTCAAAGAGATTAAAACCTTCACAAACTGACCATTTTGTCCTCTGCAAAATTCCACTCTTAATAATTTGCCTTTTTTTCTATATATTACCAATTGTCTTTTATTAAAAAGATCAATAAATAAAAAACATTGTTTTAATCTATAAATTGCAGACAGATTTAAGAAAATCACGAGTTAATTTTCTGGTTTTTTTATTATTATTTAAAACTTTAAAATCACAGAAATGCACATGATTCATTGGTTGTTTACATAATTTACATTATTAGGTATAGATTTATATAGCGCCATCGTATTCCGAAATGTTTCCAGGTAACCAGTTGGCTTCCCTACAGTCAGAGATCTAGAAAGCCACTGGATCTGTGTTGTAAACCGGTGGTTTGATCAGGGTCTGGCAAGCGTCTGTGGCAGGTGCCTATGGGCCCTTTCCTGCCTGTCCGTCTGGTGTTCCCTGGTCTAGCAGATGGGATTCCTGGGGCCGGTGTCCGCAGCCTCTCTGCTCTCTTGGCGATCCCTGGTGTCCATGGTATGTGACATCATATCTTGCTGCCATCTGTCACGCTGGCCACAGAGCCACATGCGGGAGCTCTGTCTCTTGTAAGTAGACAGATGAGAGGCCCTAAGCATTGTAGCCATCACTGTATAATTCGGCTTCTGGATTGAAGGGATGTGCAGGACATGGCACCTGACCACGCTAGCACAATTGTTGAAGTGCGTGGCAAGGGTTGAAATTAGGGAGAGTAAAATATTTGCTTAAATAGGTTTGTTTTGGTTTGCACCATTATCTACATCTCCTGGTTCACCAGAGTCTCCCAGCACCTGCCCCTTTAAGTTCCACCATGTTTGTAGGGTGGCAGAATCTACCCCCAGGTGGAGGTAACTGAAAAACCTTAGGAGAGTGTAGTCTATACCCGCCTGTCAGGTCTCAGAACCAGATGTGATTTTGGAGTCACTTCTAGAAAGCAAGCTGTAGGCCTGATTCTAGATTTAGCCAAAACTAACTCTTCTCTCCGTGTTGTTCCGTAGCGTCCTGGTGGTTACAGCTCGTGAAAAACACTTCAAATGAGGATTCTGAGATTGGAACTTTGCCCAGACGGACAGACAGGATCCCGACGCGTACAGGTGAGCCTTCAAACCAACATTCAACCTACAGCCAAATACCTTGTGTCTCTACTTGGTCCCCTCTTTATGCCCAAACACCGTCCCTACACAGCACAATGTGGCAGTGCCATGGGTCTTTCAATTCATTTGTGTCCGTCGATCAGTACATTTGCTAGTTCATTGGTCAAAACAAAGCGTATGGCTTTCTGCAAAGTTTCATATGGGAGTCCCTTTAAGAAAGCACCTGAAATGTCCGCTTTGGTCAGGGACTCGTTAACGTGTCATGTTCCCAATACGCAGCTTTTACATAAATTACCATTAAAGCCGCCATGAAAGTCTCTTGATGTAGTCGGTGTGGCTAATGTGTGGGCCCACCACGTTATCCCCCTCGCCTCAATAAAAGAAAAAAAAATGTTCCTCAAACAACTGTTTGGTGCAGATTGAGCCGCAGCGCGGAGAATGCTCTCTCCCAAAGTTTCTTGCGGCAGCCCTAGTGGTGGAGCTTATTCCAGGAAAGGCAGTCCATCCTCTGTAGACCAGGGCCGAATGATCCAAGAAGGTCTGTATCTTTAATACCCTTTTCCGTTCTCCCCTGGGCTGTCTCATCTATTCCAAGGCACGTTCTCCCGTCTCTGGGTCGACCTCCACGTCCGTCTCTGTAAAAGTGAGATTGAATGTTCAATAAAAGCTCTGGGCCAACAGGTCCGTAATGGCCATCGCCTTGCCACGTTGACCTGGTGTAGGACTCACCCTTTAAACGTCTACCCTCTATGCCTGATATTGAAATCTCTTTATGTGGCACAGTGAGGCCATTAATGAAGCTCATGTTATGTGATACGTTGTGGCACGTTAGACGCTTGGCACGGTTTTATAGTAACAGCAGACATGATTCTGTATGGAAAGCGTAATTTCTTACCCATGCTTGAAATGCTGGGGGATGGAGGTAGAGCCACGTGGACAGGACCCTCTTCCTCCGGTGGAGATTGAGAAGCCAGGTCCTCAAGTCCTACTGTGTTCTGATGAAGATGCATAGAGTCGCTGCGATACCCTACAGGGTGGTCCATGTGAGGAATCGAAGAATCTGGAGTGGACTCTGTGTCCTCGCACATCGCAAGACAGCTGTTCAGAGGGTCCTCCTGCTCTGTCCTGCCGCACGGTTTGGGTTCCATGCCTTCCAAGGTAAGAGAATGGGGGCTACCGAACGACGAGACCCCTGGGTCAGCAGGAGACCACTTTTCGACTGTCTGCTGGGTTGAATCTTTGCTGAGAACCTCTGAAAAAAACAAATTCTGTTTTAGACCATAAGGAAATAGGCCAATGAATGGAATCAAGGGATTTAATCTCTGAAGCATGAATGGGTTAATCCCACTTTACCTTGGCCAAAGACCCTTTCGAAAATAGAGGTTGAAAACAGTAAGGTCCAAACTTTGTTCTTTGAAAATATTTTTTGCATGATCAGGAAGTAGGAAGAATTATTTTTTCGTACTACAATTGTCTGTTTTCCAGATAATTTCGAAAGATCTGGAATTACATTTATCTCATACAGGACCCTGAAATGCATTTCTTTTTTGGGGAAAGAAAACAAAACTTGTTTTAAGTTTTAACTGCAATACTGCAATACTTGTTAGATAATAACAACAATGTGACGCTCCAACACTCACACTCACACACACACTCACACCGGCTGAGATCACACAAAGGTGGAAAAACCAGACGGGCAACTTTTCTAACTCCCACAAAGCAATCCTGCCCTCCGTCACACTATTAACCCTTACCGCGGTGTCACAGCCGTCTTAATCCGCTTCGACCCAGGCCCTAAAAATAATAATGGTTTTATGTACGTCCCACATCCCCAAAGCTTGCTAAGTCAGGTTTTCCACCCCAGTCCCAATTCTTATTCCTTACAGTCGGGTTTTGATGCTTTTTCGTAGAAAGCCTCTTAGTTTGGCGATCGAGTCAAGTTCAGACTTGGATTCAATGAATTGCCGTTCATGTTTAACCAACACAATTAAGTCTCAGCGACCCGGCTGTCAGCTACGGTTGAAACCTGAATATTCCCGTTTGGGATCTTGCTTGGACTTGACTTTTTAGAGCAATGAGTGGGTAATGAATGTCAAAATAAGAAGAAAGGTTTGTATTGGATGGGGGGGGTGATGCTAAATCGTCAACAAAATGGTCAAACTGCCCTCGTCAGGGGTCCACCTACCTTTTGTTTAGAGCCTCCGTTGGTCTACAGGGATCCCCTTAGAAGATGTGGGAAAATACCCCATATTTTCTTACTATATACCCCCCTACCCCTGGCCGGGGCAGCGCTGGGGACGTGGAGTGCCGCGTAGACGAGTCCCGGGCGGATGGCAGAGCACTTTCACCTGTTACATGTCTTCTTCTTGCACTGCGTGACGGTACGGTTGGGATTTGATGCCCCCCGTGCTCTCCACAAAGGGGCACACAGTATGAGTGTGTGGGGGGCGCTCTCCGAGGCCATGGGTGCAGCAGCTCCCCTACAAATTCTCATAATTGCTCTTGGCTATAGCTTTTTGGGTCCCTAGAAAGGACCGGTCTCGTCCCATCCTCCTGAACCGAATCCCACAACAGTTACTGCAGCCGGAGACTAGTGGAGCAGCCGACAAGGGACTGTCCTTGCAAACCTAAGACTCTCGGTAGGTATTATATCAACGTATACCACAGGTTTTCTTAGGACTGAGTTTATCTAGGGGTGTATCTGAACAGACCCATTTTCATGAGATGCCACCAAGTTATACCCCAGCGCAGGGGCCCGCTGAGTATGCATAGTCTAAAGCAGTCTATTGTGGCCCCCGCATTCGCTGCCGCGAGTGAAAAGCTTTCAGAAGGGGAACTAATCTTTTTGAGCTCGTCTCTCGCCACTTCCCTGGGAGGCCTTCTTGCCCTGATGTGACTTTTTGGGTTTATTTTTCCCTCCGCGACGTCGCTCTTCGGTTGAAATCTTACCGTAACTGCTGTTGGTTCTGGATTTTCTCTCGCATTTTCCAAAGGGGAATCTCTGGAAAGCTCTCCTGAATATGCACTGCTTTCTTCTGCTGGGCGCCCGCTCTGCAGCCATAACTACTACTCCTGCAGAAGCTCGCTCCACGGGCTGCCTCGCTTCCTGGATCAACACCAAGGAGGAGGAGCGGCCGTAGGGCTCAGCCACGCAACAAAACACCAAGGTTTAGCCTCTGGGCGTTATTAGAACCCACAAAGGAAAAGTAGGATGGGTAAAATAGAGAAGAGAGAGAGAGGGAGAGATAAAAAGGTTTGATGTAAAGTAACTAAAATATAATTAATCCTCGCTCTCTAAGTATAGATATAGAGAGAGACACACATTTTATATATATATATAGATTAAAGAGCGATAAGGATATATATATATATTATATTTATTATATATATTATATATTATATATCATATATTATATATAATCAGAATATATGTTGAGGCTTCTGATCCCCTTAACCCTTATAGAGTCTAAAAGTTAACTGTCAGCCTTTGGTGTTTGTTTTTGTTTGTTTGTTTTATTATCTTTTTATAATTGTTTACTTTTGAGGGTTTTTCCATTTTTTTTTATCTTGTGCATGTTTTTTAAATATAAATATATATCCCCCTACACAATTGTTTTTAAAAATTCAGTTTAGTAAAAGGATACCTGTTAACAAGAATTCCCTCTGTGGATGAGAGTGATAGGAGTCCTAGCCAACCGTAGTGAGACTGCACCTGATGCGCTTCTTTGCACTTTCATTTGCTGCTTATTCCACCTTTTTCTGCTGAATGGCAGCTGTGACTGGATATGCCGGCTGTGTGTGATGGGTGTTGTAGTACACACTGGCTTTTTATTGAGGGAGAGGTAGAGGGGTTTCAGCCTCCTCTATCTTCTGATGTCTGTTTTGCTTGTCCTTATCGTAAAGGGGTTGACAATGAGGGGGGAACTTATTTGGCCATGAAAGTGTTAAAAGTGACATATCTGTCACTGAAAGGACCTTTAGGACTGGGAGGGACAAATGGCCCAGATAATGATGTTAACTGCATGGAAACACTAGATTTGCTGATGATAAAATCCTTGGAAGACCTTAGGACTGTACACACCAAACACATGTCTCTTCACCAGTACTGTTAGAGAAGAAGATCCGCTTCCCATTTCACATGATCCATGTTTATGTATTAGAACCCCAATGTATAAGCGCATACTGTACTGTCTGCCTAATTATTCCTCCCCGTTACATTATCTGGAACGTCAGGAAAGGACACTCATCAGATAATGCTGGCTTTGCCACAAGCAGCCACCGGTCTCTGCTTTTAGCATTAAAGCCGAACTACTTCCATCGTTGGGTGTTTTTAGTAAGCATGTCGCGTTCCGCGTCCCGTGAAGTAGACTGTTCCCCTTTTTTCAGGTCAGGGAGGTTTTCCTGTCGGCCGAGAGGTTGGTGTCGGCCGAGAGGTTGGTAAGACGGGGCTGTTGTGATTGCGACACTTTACTGCCCTGCCTAATGTATGTGTAAAGAACAGAACGCGGTTATCAGTGGTCTGCAAATTAGTAACAAGCCCTCGGCCTCCATGTCTTTGTCCTCGGCGGAGTCTCTGCTGTTTGCTCTGGGATTAAGTGCCGGGGTGAAGCGAAGGTTAGCTTCTTCACGTTAAATGCGTAGGGTTTGTTGCCATTGTATGGCGGGAGGTCATTGTATAGAATTGTGTCATCACAGGTGGCTTGTGAGAGCAGTTAAAGCTGCTGTTCCATCTCTTCTGCTGAATTCCCCCTTCCCAGAAGTAT
>VKOC01008007.1:0-12122 GCA_009364415.1 Spea multiplicata | reverse complement strand
ATAATAATATTAATGATATTTTACACTAGGGTAATTATAATAATACGGTAATTATATTTACCCCCTAGGACTCTGTGTATTAACCATTCAGAATACCGTGTGCAGAGTGAACAGGCAGTTGTTCGGGCAGCCCTCGGAGGTCCTCACGCCGGACTATTTAAGTCGCACAGCGGAACGCGTGGATCTCTTTGTCTCCGGAAGCGAGGCGGCACGGAGATGGAGGGAGGGCTGAGTGCGCGGTACTCCAGGCCGTACGTGCTGGACCCCGGAGGGTGAGGCCTCTGCTCTCCGGCAGATGACGGGAGGAGAGCCCGAGATGGTAGAAAGCGATGCCCCCGGTTCTGGGGGGTTTATTGGCCGAGCGCCGTCCCCGGAGATCCTTGGGGTCGCATTGAGGTTCTGTGCCCGGTCACTGATGTAGCAGGTATGCTGGAGCCTGAGCTGTCATGCTTTATATCTTTGCGTTAAGATTCTTTTTGTCTCAAAATTTGGGACTCAGAAGGGATTCTGGTGCAAGGAAGTGGTCTTATCCCCATAGCAACAAGTGGGGTGCTACAGTTGGCATGTAGCTCTCATTGGTTGCTGTGGTGATGAGGCTACTTTTAATAACTCATAACTATTAGTTGATCTATAAATCTGACACCTAATGCAGCTTAAGCCTTGTGGGAAACTCTGTCCAAGCTAAGATCTGCATTAAAAGGCGAGTTGACTTCAAAAATCTCAGAGTGACCCACAGAGCTCATACTTAGCTGGCCGCTGGGCTGCCATTCAGTGGATCTAATCTTAATAACTATGAGGGATCTGATGCTGGGAGTTGGGTGTTAGCGCATGTCACGGAATCTCCTGTGCTGGGAGTTGGGTGTTAGCGTGTGTCACGGAATCTCCTGTCCCTATGATGCTAGCACTGGGCTCTGAAAGCGTGTGAGAGACGACTGTGCCCCTCTGTACTGACATGCAGAGGTCCTGAGGGGCAGGAGATGGGCGTGAAAGCAGCCGGGTGTACGGGCGGTTAGAGAGTCAACAGCTTTCTTCTTGTTTGAGTGACATTGCCATGTTGGATACTTATAAACGGAACGCGTTTTATTATCTTACAGGACCTCGTGTTGAAGCGGAACGTGACTTCCTGTGATGACCACAAAGGTATGACATATTCTCACTTTTCTATGATATTGCCTTAAAATGGCCCCAATGATGTGAGCACTGGGCTCTGAAACTGCTGAGCGAGAACTGTGCACCCGCTGTACTGACATGCAGCGGGCCTGAGGGGCAGGTAACGCGGGCCGCGGGGTAACCACTCGGGTTTTGGAGAGTTAATTCAATTCGTCTGGATAGGTTGGTCCACCAGCCCCAGCCGCACGGACCACAGAACGGGCAACTTCAAAACCTAGACATGTCTGTCTTCAACTTGCCTTTCAAGGGTGCGATTAACTTAATAAGAAATACAATTGCACCCCTTGAGGTCCAAGTTTTGTAAAGGGGCGGTTCTCAGATCGGTATCCATGATGCCAACTAAAATTTAAATATAAAAAAACTAGATATGTTAACTATTTGCGTTAAAATAAGTTGTTTCGGCTGTAAGCGTGCAGTTTTGGATTATAATCTTTTGTTCTCTTGCAGGTTATGACGGATCGGCGGTTGCTGGAGAATTAATAAAGCTGGTGAAATAACGATACTTTGCCTCTGGCTGTTTTTTTGTTTATCAGTAAGGTTTCACTTCGGTTGGTTCTTCGCTCAGCTGTCTTTTTCGATTAGGGGATTCTCGTTGAGACGCAGCGGGCCTCATTGGGTCTTTAATGTTGCCAACTGTATCATTATATATATATTAGGAGGTTGGCTTCAAACTGTCCTTTGTTGCCTGGGAGCGGAACTTTGAGTGTGAGAGGAGTGCCTGATTCTGCAGATTTACATTTGGGGGTATATTGTGGTATTTGGCATATAAATGGATCAATCAATGAGTCGGGTGAGTGAGGCTGATGACTTCTCTGGCTGAGGTTAACGCCGTGCCTGTGACCTCCAGATCCAAATCAGCACTGTTCCCAAAGCTAGTCCAAGAATCGCGACGGTGATGGCTAAAGCCAACGCGGTGGCATCTGCGGATAAAATCACGCTAATAATTACCAGCTTTTATCAAAGATCAAAACAACCGTTCTGGGGGTCCTGCACTGAAGACTAATAACGCTTCCACCGGCACCAAGAATTACGGCTGGCTGGTTCTAGAGCCTTTCTGTAATCAATAAATTACTGCAGGGCAAGCGAAGATCTACTGACCGCCGGTACTGGGAGAGAATACCGTTCTAGAGATGGCTCTGGGTTTTTGATTTCCAAATAATTATTCGTTCCCACATTACTCCACACGCTCTGCGTTTACTGATTAGTTAAACTGCGGCCCCCGGTACCTGTTTTCTGGCCGTGGTCCCCCGACCGGCATTCTGTCCCCCAGTCCTGCGGGATGACCGGTGCCGTCAGCTGGGAGAAGCTCATTAACGGGCAGGGAGAGGAGCAGCCTGGCAGCGCCAGCTCATACGGTTCTCTGCTGGAGTCGTTCCTGTAGTGCATGCTGACGCTGTGGGTGCTGAGAAGATAAAATGTATATATTTAGAATACCCGTCAACATCCGGCCAACTCTCCGAATGTTTTTACGCCTAGCAGACTCATTTCATGGACTACAAGCAACGTAAATAACGAGTAAACTTAAAATATAACTCTGGCTTCTAATGCCCCAGAATTTTTCAGGAAGTAGCATGCACTTCAGAAGTTGCACACTGCTTTCTTAAAGCAACCAGCAATGCTTGCTTGCAGGCAGCAATCTAGTCATGGACCACTGTAGCTGCTGCAGTATACCCCAAAAATCTTTACCAAGCTCATTAGGACCCTAGGGAGCTGTCGGCCAATAAAAACAAGGTGTAGCGGCAGGAATCTCAATATTTCCTTGTTTTCTGAAAATTCCTATCTTAAAAAAAACAAAAATATATGTTTACTGGCTTTTGAAAGTCATTTTTTGTTGTTGTTATGACTAGCCTGTATGATTACATTAAACGATTATGTATGTATAACGGCTACTAAGGCAAAAGACAGTTTATTGTCACCTATAAGTTGCTTATTTTTCAGCTAATTGGATAATTACTTGATAAGTATTTAAAGAAAATGTATTTTTTTTTAAGTGTGAAACAAGAAGCTCGCAGTATCCGCTAGTTTGTGATGAGCAGCTGACTTCAGCGATTCTGTTTGTTTATCGTATGATCTCCTGCCCTACTCCCAGGGATGATGGTATTAATATCTTTAGGGCCCATGCCGTCTCTGCGTGGCCGGGGAATAGGAAGTGAATGGCCAGACACCGTGTCTAGGGGTAGACATCGCGCTGACGCACTGCACCAGATGTGAGAGATTGCGCAATGAGACACGAAGAACGAGAAGTGATCTAGAGAAAAAGGCAACGATGCACACGGGACTTTAAGGGGGCAATTAGAGAACCTTACGTTCTTCACTCAACATGGCACCCGCTAAAGGGAGCCTTGGACGGGTCCCCTCTACAAGGGCAGAGATGGAGGAATAGAGGCTGTCATGGAGAATGCGTTGGACAACGTATGAAGTGGAGATAGTTGAGTGAATGGTTGGAAGGTAGAAAAGCAGTCCAGTTGTGATGAGAGTGAAGGAAAGGGTCTTGCTTATGTCCTCCGTCCCACATGCGAAGGGATTGCCCAACAAAAATTAAAGTGATGGAGGAGGTCTTCTGAGCCTTCCGTGCGATATCCTTGACTTCTGAGCATAAAGGAGAAGAGGTCATGCAATTAAAGAGATATTAACTAACCCATCGCTCTCCGCGTGAAACTCAAAGATGTGACAAGATGCGTACGGTGGATGGATTCCATTATATACCTTCAGGGCAGCTTGTAAGGCTATGAGGGTGCTGTCGTGCTGCAAAGAAAGAGGTTAAAGGGTTGTCCATTATATGGTGAAGAAAGAAACCAAAGTCAATAAATGGCAGCCAAGTATCTGGTCCCGATCATTCCTGTGAAGCGTGTTTGGTAAGTAAAGAGATGGTGTGCGTAGGAGTGTGAGGACCTAATGATAACGCAATCATATGGGGCAGGTAATGGGCAGAGACCCACTAGGAGTGGACGGCCAGGGAGACCGAAGCATTACAGAAAGACCACAGAGACCCAACGTTCATCAGTAAATCCAGAGACTTCTGGATGAACCCCAACGATTTCCCAGGTGCACACAAAATCTACCCCGTGGAGTGTGAGAGAGAGTGTGGTTATGTGTTATCTGGGGTATTGTTTAGAATCCCGGATTTCCATTTGAAGAAGGGGTCTCTGAGATATTGGCAGCCGACGTGACATCCATTTCTACATCGGCCCCGTAAGAGGTAGCACTTCTGATCAGTCGCACTCACCGCTGAGTACATCACCATCTTTAGAGGAGATGATTTCTTGGTCGCGTCTGAGAAGTTCCTGATTATCGCGTCCACCAGGATCCCTTCGTAAGCAAACACCGGTTAAGCAATAAAGCAAACTGAAGGGCGTCTGAGCAATTTTTTAAAAAATGTATTAGTTTTCAAAGAATACATTTTTTAAAAAACATTTGCACTTTTATCACCTACCTGCTACCTTTATCGAGAGTTGTCTCTCACGCGTCTATTAATTTGTATACCGTACCAGCTGTATTATATTGTATATATTTTTTTTCATTAAAATCATTATTTTTTTCATTGTAGTCCAATATCTGCATGTTCTTCCTTCTTTTTTTTTCCCGGGTAATAATTAATTTATGGAATTATGCAATGTTATCGGACACAGTCTTTGTTCAGAATTCCACTCAATCCCACAGAATTCCAGTCTTTGTTCATTATTATATTTTTCTATCTATCTTTTGAGTTCCTTCGTTGATTTAGTTTTTTTTTTTGGCGCAGCGTCCCTTTAAATACCCATCGGATCTACCATATCTATTAATTCCTGGTAACGCTGTGTATTGTGTTTACCGCATAATCAGATAATTAGATCATTGGGTCGTTGACCGGCGTTATCGCTGCGGATCAGTATTAGAGGAAAGACGGTTTCATTACTCAGCGATAGGATAAACCGAGCACCAGTTATGGAAAATAAGCTGTAAATCGGGGATCTAAGGGTTAATGTTATCTACGGGTTTTCTGGGACAATTCTGTGAAATGTTATTTTAGAAATAGGCTTTCCTGGAATCTGCCCCGTAGGTTCTGGGTATGGCACGGGATCAGGGAGCCTCTGGGTAGCCTTTGATCGTTGGGTGGGGAGGGAGTGGCAGGGGCTGCTGTATAAACAGATGAAGCAGCTGCTTAGGGCCCCCTATTGTTCTAGGGGGCACCCATTGTTCTAAGGGGCCCTCATTATTCTCAGGGGCATTTGGCATCTCCTGGAGACTCCAGGTAAAGTTCTGCTTCTCAGGGTCTCCAGGTCACTGCAGAGAATCTCCAGGTCACGGGGGCAGAGTTGACTCAAATATCTTTCCCCACCCACTTCCCCTTCCTACCACTTATAATAGGGAGTGGCGCTTAGTTCCACCCACACCCTGCCTGATTACGCCCACTCTCAGCCCCATACCCCACCCACTCACATATAACCACGCCCTTCTGCCACCTCCTCCATCGCAGCTCCACCCTCCTCTATGGAGTAGAGGCGTTCCTTGATCTGTACCGGCCCATTGTACACTAAGGCTCTTGCAGTAAACGCTATACTAAAAGGAGTAAAAATAAAAATGTTGTTTTTAAAGTATTTTAGTGGTGGGTACGTCACAAATAGCTCACCCCCCGTAAGTCGAGCCTTTTCATTGGATCTGTGGAGCTCCACGTGGGATTTGATATCAAAAGCAGTGATTTCTTCCAGCGTTTGAAGCACGTCCGGAGTGGCCCACGAGGGTAAGGTATAGTTGTGGGATTTCTGAAATATAAACAGCAATAAGATTATTAGCAGCCTTTGTGAGGGTCGAGGAAGAGAAGGGAGAGAACTTCAGTATAGGGAAGTGATCATATAATACTGGCTCTGCCACGGGCTGCTGCCAATCTCCGCTTCCACGAGGGGACCTTTAAATAAATAAATGCTGTTTCCCTGTGCAAACAATTTAAAGGGACCGTCACACCTATTGGATAACCAATCAGTGATGCAGACTTCTGGTAATAGTCCGTCTCTGGATGAGTCTCTCGGGTGGTTGGGTTCAGCAGTGAACCCAATGGCCGTCATTATGAATGCCTCTTTGACACGCTAGGGTGCTGTGGTTTACGCTGTTAGCTTAATGCTTCATATAGAAACTCTACACCCAGGAGAAGGGAACACAAGGGACGTTTCACAGTCAGTACGGCTCACAGGGGTTTCATTAACCTCGGCGCGATACGTTGACGACATCTCACCTGGCAGAAAAGTGTATCGTAGACCTTCCAGACCCGGTGGGTGCTCGTGTGCTCTGTGTTGTATCCGGTGTAATTTGCCAGACGCTGCGTGAAGTCCTGGGTACAAAGGAGCATTTAGAGAAAGCCTAGGCGGGGTATTAAGAAGTGGCAAGAAGGTGTTTTTTTTGGCAGGGCCGGCTCTACCATGTAAGCCATCGAGGAAGCTGCCTATGGTTCTGCCACCAGGTTCCCTTACATTAGAGAGTAGCGGGTGCTACAAATCTCAGGAATGGAAGCTCCAAGTGAGCATGCATGTAGAGGGCTTCATTAGACCCCCTGGAAATTTTGAGCGAGTGCTGGCTGAGAGGAGAGGAAACAGAAGAAAGTTACAGAGGGGATTCTGATAAAGTTATCTATATGTGGAAAATGGTGGCATATAAGAACAGGTTAGGCTCTTCAGGGGAGGGGTTTCATGAAGGGGCGGGACCAGTTTTACATGAGGGCAGGACTAGACCTAGACGGCCTTTGACGGGTGGGCTGAGAATAGGCAGAAAATGGGCAGGGAATGGGCGTGACCAAATGTCGTTCCCCTGCCTAGAGAAAGAACAAACTGACCCGGAGACCTGGGAGTTCGGGGCTTCACTCCGAGACTCTGGGTCAAACCCAGAGAGTTCCTGGGCATGAATATAAGGTGACACTCGGCTATTGTACGCGGTAAAGTGCATATGGGGTATTTAAAAAAAACGTATCACCTTCCAGCTCCTTATCTGGTTCTGGTAATCGGGTTGTTGAAAGGTCTCCTTCATCAGCTCATAGTATCGGGGACAATCTTTCGAAGGGAATTTCAAGAGCTGAAATACAATAAATGATACTAAATGTAAACGGATACTGGGCTATTTCTAGCGCATAAATCATTTACATATTATAATCAGAGCTTGAGTTACGTAGCCCCGTCCTATAGGGGCCCGGGATATACAGCCCTTGTTAGTCTAGACCTTCTGGTGGCCATATCTGGAATTGCAATTAAAAGCTTCTGGTAGTAGCTGTAAGAGTTCAGATTGGAAGTAATTGTCCCCTTGAAAGCCCTCAAATGATAGAACTCACCCGATCTTGGGCGACGGGCACCGTATGAACGGGGATTGGTTGCCACCGCAGGTCTGGATTCCATAGCTGAGAACTTTGAGGAGGAAAGAGTCCTGCCAGATTTGCCTGAGCACTCATTAGGGTCCGGTCATAGTCCGTGCTACGCACATATATCTGAACTCACGGGAGATAAAGTGACATCAATCAGCTGGTGCTAAGCTAGAACCTCCCTAATGAAACGCTTACTCAAAATCAAGATTCCAAGATGATCTGGGCACCCCAGAAGAATGAAGAACGTGATTACTCGGAGCTAATTTATTATAATGTATGCAGTCAATCAATGACTAAGGTTAATTAGTGAGTGATATCTTAATTATATCTCACACATTTTAGTGGCAATAAGCCTTATAAAGCAGGCCATGTCTCCTGTTTCCACCATTTCTCGTGTTTCAACCTTTCGATATTCAATGAAATAACGTGGTTTGTGGGCAGCACTAACCCGAGGGTTAAGTAGTTATTGATTGTCAGACAAAATATGTTGCACAAACAGCGATTTAAGTGGTGTCGGTGATCTACTGGTTGAAAACATTTGGAAAGAAGCAGAAAATGGACATATTTGATTATTTACCTCGCGTCTGTTGTAGGTCGGGCTCAAGAAATGCTCGTATCTCTTCCTCAGATATTGTCCCAAAGCATACTGCTGCCTCACGCCCTCCTAGAGACAAGAAGAGAAAGCTAGAACGTGGCAGAACTTGTCAGATCAGCATGGAACCCAGCGAAGAGCCAAGTGGTAGCCTATATAGTCTTTATCATTATCATGGTAGCCTGTCAACGAGAGTAACTAATTTTGGAGCAGCAGCCATTGGCAGAGTCAGCATTACCCAACCACTTTACTGTCCTGAAGTTCTCTCACATCTTCTCACTCCACCCCTACAGAGACTGTCTGAACCAATCAACGGCAACCAGCAACTCAACAACAGGAAAGAGATAGCTTGAAGGGTGGCTGATCATGCAGACCCCGAGAACAAGAGGTCTATCTCCATCCTGACTTCATTAAAGAGCGGGGCTAAGGGTGATGACGACCCTGGCACTTTAGGGCCAGAGGCCGCCAATTGACGCATGTGTAGATGCCAACTGAACACGGGCGGCCACACGTTCCCATATAATTGCATTCTTACCTTGGTTAACTGTTGCATTCCACTTTCCCAAATTGTTTCCTTGTAAGGATCTGTTGGGTACGTATCGATGGGAGCCCTGTCTCCATGTCGGAAGATCTGAAACGGCATAACCACGTACATTCTTCTGCCACAACTTCAGCTCTCCATCAATTTATACATCAAGGTATACGTTTGACGTGAAAAGATGGACCTACCACCTAAAAGATTTTTGGTTACGCACCCCATGTATAACGCTCGCGCTCAATTTAAAACTACACTTTCAGAATGATCCTAGCTGTGCCTAAAAAAGGAATTACAATAAATTACAAAATTACAAATAAATGTACAAAATAATAAAAATTTACAAAAACATTGGAAGCATTACTTTTATTTCTGGAATTTTAATTAATTAGCAATTTACTGTCTTTAGCCATCACTTTATGTGCTGAAGGTAAATATCACCTATGTTAGCATGTACTTAAGTTAATATATAAATTACAAATATATAGATATATATTAATTCACATATTTAATATTCATGAATTGAATGAATTATTAAAGGAAAAAATTATCATGGAAAAAATTATTCTACTTAAACCTTATATATATTATTATTATTATTATTATTATTTTAAAATGAATATTATATTATTATAATATAATAAAACATTTAAAAATGACAGATTGCATTTAAAAAAATCAGATTTTTTAATCACTTTTAACCTCTTAAAAATAAATAACAAAAGAAAATAAAAGGTCAAATCGGTGTTCTCTTTGACGATACACTTTGGGTAGGGGCTATATATTCACTAACCGACCTTTGTCTAAAACCTCTGCAGAAGCAAAGTCACAAAGTCCGATCATTTTTTTTTTAAAAAAAAGACTATTTTAGAGATTATTATAAATCTTTTGTTTCCTGTACATATGATCAATGCTTTTAATAGTCATTCCACTTACCACAGTGACAAATTTTAGGTTCCTAGAAGAGGCAAATACCGGCACGTCGGTGACAACGACAACCAACAGCCATCCAAGACAGAGCAACATGCTACCTGCATACATGCAGCTCGTGTGCTTCTGACGGCAGGACCTCCGGCAGACAGTTATAGCACATATGATGCCCCCTCCCATCCCGGTGTGTATTCTGTTAACCCCTTTTTCCCAGGGGTGAGGATCCCAGTACAAAGTGTTTACTGCCTTAAATTCCATTTCCTTCCCCTCCCAGGTTAAAGCCGGAAAAAAAACCCTCAACGGCAAGAATTTCTGCTGATAGGAGACGGAGCGGGTCTGTAATTATCCGTCATAAGTGGTGGTTAGATAAAAAAGTGCTATAAATGATGATTAAATATGTAAGGGGGTAATGGTTGGGGACAGGAGGGAGTTTGTGTCTGGATGCGTGAATAAAAAAATATCAAGTGTCAAAAATATACCTGAATGTGCAAACCGGTGGATTCATCACAAGTCCGCCTAGTCATTATTAACGCGTTGGTTCCACTAGCTGATTGAAACCCTCGAACTGTCGATTTCCCGTTCATTTCAAAATGTAAAAGTTGCGTTCTATAGGTAGAGAAGTTGGAGAAGTTTCTACAAAGTTCAGGAGTCATTTACGGGACTCTCTGGACCTCCTGGGATGTAGACCCTGAAAGAGTCACAAAGAGGCCTTTGGTTCACGGATGACCGATCGGGTTCCTTATGTGCAAGATTGTTGCCTACAAACCAGACTGGTTGACCTCGTCCGCATCCCAGGAAGTCCGGAAGGAGCTTGAGAACAAAAACAAGTAGACTTCTAAGTAGGTATTGTACATGGAAGCGTGGAACCATTCCAAGGACCACCTGAAGCATCTTAGATGCCTTCATACTCACAATGGAGCTATATTCATGGGTATAAAGTTAAGGTTCTAGTTTGGTACCCTGTCTAAATTCCTTAAATCTGGCTCTGCTTTGGTCAAGACTGGATTCTCGTTTCCTTTTTCTCTGCCCTGTAGGTTCTCCTCTTCGAGCGAGGACCATCAGTGTTCCACTTATTAAAAAGACTCAACGACGATGGTCGCCCGGTGGACCAGAACGTTCAAATATCTTCCATCAAAATATTTAGATATTGGACGATTAGTTATGTTTTAATTTAATGATTCAGAAGGTTTATCTTGAAGCAACCTGTGTGAGTTAAGGAACTTATATTTTAGGGGTAGTAAGGAATTGTCTCCTTTAAAGAAATCATTAAATGAAGAGAAGAATGTCTCGTTGATGAGCACCATCTGGGAATAATTTCCTTGCATTGAATTTTGAGAAATATGTACGTTCCATACGGACTCACTGTTATCAGCCTTTGGTTGCGTAATGGGAATGAGATCATCAAGGTTAGAAAGAAAAGTGCCGACCGTGAAGGACTCATCGGGAGGTGTAGGAGAAAAGAAGAAACCTAGAGGAGGACAGGCGATCCCGTGCAAAGCTAAACAGGAAACGTTAATCGAAGCAAACAGGAAATTCCGAAGGATATACAGAGAACGTGACTGTGAAGATCTGTCCGTGGACAACCGCCCAAAATCGACACATTCTGCTTTCCCATCAGACGCACTGGACGGTTAATGAGCCCCCATGGCTTTTTTTCCTATAGTAACTTTTTTTATGTATTACACCTTTAGTAATGGTCATGGACACACCTGGGTCACCAGTGCACCCCCCCCCCTCCGAATCTCAGGGTTTTTACTCCAGTCTCAGGGTTAAAGGTCAGGCCAAGAGGCATAACCACCCGCCCGCCTTGTCCTAATGGCCTAAGAGGCCACGTGGGTGCTGCGGTGGAGGTCTACGTTGCAACAGGACAGACCTCCGTCGATCTCACGGCTCCCAGGGCTCCGAGGGGGGGTCAGAGGATCTTCCCCAACCAGTCCATGATCCCGACTGCTCACGAAAGCAGGACAGTGGGGCAGCCCCCCCGGGACAGAGGAGCAATGCCCCAAAATTGTGACAATCCCATGAAAACCAGGACTGTTGGAAGGTATGGATTATCCTGAATGGGGCTTTTCTCATTCCTGTTTCAAAGCTAAAATTGCTGCTTGAATACAGGTGACTTTGTTCAGAATATCTTTAAAAACTATGTTTTCCAAAAAGAAATTCTGTTAACAGGTTACAGTAGATATCAGCGATATATAAACCCGCAGACTGGCGCCGTTGTCTATGATTTTGCGGGCTTGGCGGTCGGTTGGACTCTAATAACAGGGCTGCGGGGTGTTTATGAGGAACGTGAGGCGGTCTCGCTGCTCTCAGCACCTTCCGAGGCACAGATCTGGCCTTGAGCGCTGTTTTGTTTGCTCGGTGCAGATGTTCTGCGGGATGTAAACACAACATGCTGCTTCCTTCACGAGAGATCTCAACGCTATGGATCCAGAAGGGCCAGATACATTATCAACCCCACCATGAAACATGGATTCTCATATACCTCCCATCAGATACATTATCAACCCCACCATACAGCGCTGAGGGGGTTATATTACTGTATAGAGTGCTGGGGGGTTATATTACTGTAT
>VKOC01008006.1:0-15465 GCA_009364415.1 Spea multiplicata | reverse complement strand
GGAAGCACAAGTCCAATCTGCTGCCTGGAGAATGTCTCCCAGAGCTCTGCCAGCTCGCAGGGCACCGGAAGCCTCTAACCGAGTGGGTCCCAAAAGACGCTGCCACACCAGCCAAAGACAGGAGCCACGAAACCCATCTGGCCAACGTTGGAGGCAAAAGAGCCTAAAACGGTTTAATATAATAAATGAGCAATTGGGAGACAAACAGCCGCAGAACGAGAGAGGTAGGTACGGACGCAGCGAGCGACAAAAAGCTGAGGTTCATCAGTGAAATACAGGTAAGACACCGAAGAGGACAAGGACTTGGTCCTCCTATGTATCTGAAAGAGAACACCCTCTGGAGAAAAAGATATGGAGGTCGCGTCAAACGCCCGAACATCCGAAACCCTGCGAAAGGACAGAAGGCACAAAAGCAAGGTAAGTTTAGCTGATAACTGCCGCAGGGAAAGGGAGTCGTTATCGGGCCAAGCCCGAAGGAAATCCAAAACCACTGCCACATCCAAAGGGACTCATAGCGAGGGGCTGGAGGCCTGGACAAGAGAATACCCTGCAGTAGCCGACAAAGCAGGGGAGCCTTACCCACCGATTCACTGTCGAAACAGACATGGCCAAAAGAAATTGCAGAGCGAAATAAGCCCACCGTCCGGTAGGACTTACCAGCCGAAAACAAGTTGACCAAGAAATTGAGGATGGAATCTAAAGCGGCTGAATGGGGATCCACCTGTTGTCCCACACACCAAACAGCCCAGCGTTGCCAAGCTGCCCGATACGACTTTCTGGTGCCTGGAGTCCAAGACTCTCAGAGCAGAGACTGAGCCTCCTCGGATAGGCCCAGGACCGATCGGGGTCCCGCGAAATCGTCCATGCAACCAACGACAAATGGCCCTCTGTGATGAGCGGATGGGCCTGACCCTCCAGGCCTGTCAGGAGAAAAGACATAAAAGGGAAAGCTAAGGGGTCCTGAAAGGACAGCTCCAGCAGGGCTGGAAACCATGGCTGTGAGTGCCAGAGGGAGGTCACCAGAACAAGAGACCCCGCGGCACGACGGAGGTCATGAAAGACCCTGGAAATGAGGGCTAAAGGGGGAAAAGCATAAGCGCCCAACCTGGGCCAGGCCTGGGTGAAGGCATCCATCGCCCGAGCTTCCGGATTCCGGAAGCCAGCTGCAGAAGTCCTCTGTCTGCCGATTCGTCCTAGATGCGAAGAGGTCCAGGTGCAGGGGACCCCTCCGCCGATGGATAGCCTGGAAGACCTGGGCATGGAGTCTCCAGTCGCTTGCATCCCACCAATGCCTCCAAAACCAGTCTGCCAGGAGGTTTTCTGCTACCGGAAGATACTCTGCCTGTAGGGTGATATTGGGGGCTAGGAAGAACTCGAAGATACCCTTGGTCACCTCCGTGAGACGTCTGGAGCAAGTACCACCCAGGCGGGTAATGTATCGCACCGCCGACACGTTGTCCATTCTTAGAAGAAGACAGCAATGCGTGAGGTTCCATGCCTCCATATGCTGGAGCCACCAAAGTAATTCCTGGCGTACCTCGGGAGTCAATTGGATAGGTTGGTCATAAGACGGGGACCTGGGGAGATGTCGAGCCTTGAGGCGTTGCAGGGCATGGTAATGGAGGGGACCCAGAAATATCGCCTAAATTGATGACGAGAGGAGACCCACCACCAGAGCCAGAAGACGGAGCGGGCAGGAATTCGAGCGAAGCAGGGCTCAGATTTCCTTCCGAATGTAAATTATCTTGAATTGTGGGAGTCAAAGCATGGCCACCTTCGAGTCTATCTTGAAGCCGAGGAAAAGGATATGCTGATGTGGGGACAACTCGGATTTGCTCGTATTGACCAGGAAGCCGAGTTGGTGGAGGGACTGGACCACAAAGTCAGTCTAGAGAGTCTCTCGGGAGCTGGAAAATAGCAGGAGATCGGCGAGGTAGATGATGCACCTGATACCCCTGAAGCGAAAGAGTGCCATGACCGGGGCTGAACTGAGGCCAAAAGGCAGAACTTTGAATTGCCAAATTTGGCTGCCCCAACGAAACTGCAGGAAACGCCTGTGGTCCGGGTGGATCGGGACGGAGAGGTATGCATCTGTAAGGTCCAAGCTGCTGAACCGATCGCCTTCTGACATAAGGTCTTGGAGAAGATGGATACCTTCCATCTTGAAGTGGCGATATACGATGAACACGTTGAGGGCCCTGAGGTTGATAACTGGGCAGAATTCCCCAGACCATTTCCGGACCAAGAAAATGAAACTGAGGAAGCCGATCGGGCCTGTTGCCCGTTGGATGGCTCCTTTGTCGCAAAGGGAACAAAGTTCTGCAAACCTGGCGGGGGGAGAAATAAAAATCTATCTGAAAACCCCGGACCGTTTGGAGAATCCAAGGGTCTGACGAAATCCACTCCCAGTTGTGGAAAAATGAGATATTCTGCCCGCTACTCGTGGAGGGGAAGAAAGACAAAAAATATTTGTGCTTACCAAATCCAGAGCGGCCTCTAGGGAATCTGGTAGCTTCTTGACCTCTGCTGCCTCCTCGTGGGATGAAGGAGCGTTGTTGGAAAGGGGTCCTGTAGGACGTCTGGGCATGAGGGAAGCCTCGGGAGCCTTGGAACGATGAGCGGCTGGCCCTGTGGTCGTCCAGCCCTGGCGGAAAAACGTCTGAAAGATCTTCCGCATGGACAACTTGGACTTATTCCAGTGATAATGTAATGGCCACGTTGGCGTTGCCCAGGAGACACACCACGCGGAGAGTCCAGTCATAAATGAGCTTAGGGTCAAGGGGGGTAGCCCGCAGGTGACACAGCCTTGCCAGCTGACACACTGCTACCTTTCCAAGGGCTCTTAGAGCCAAAAGCCTCTTCGTCAGATTTCTCAGATTCAGACTCTGATGGCACGGCAGTAGGTCTAGTGGGTGTAGGAGGCTGCCCTTGAGGCATTATCAGGCCCGGTGGGGACCACGTACCTCACCATGGGGTCTGCCACCCCAGAACGCGGTTCCCGTCGGCTAGCCTCCGGACAGCGTGATCCTGGGACCGTGCACCATGAAGAGTCTGGGATCCCTCGTTGTGGGAATGTCAGGCAGGACCTCCTGACCAATGGTCCCATGACATGGGCCCATAACCTGTTGCAAAGACAACACCCTTCCTTGGAGACATGGGAGCTGTTCCGTCAGGCTATGGACGGGTTGTATGAAGATCGGAGCGGAAACCCACCTCCACAACCTCAGACAAGGACAAAAGACGGTTTGATGACTACATCACCGAGTTCCGGCGTATTGCAACAGAGACCCGGTGGAATGAACCAGCCCTGCTCCACAAGTTTTGACTCGGGTTAGCAGAGTCCCTCAAGGACAAATCGGGTTGGCTAGAGGACCCCTGTCGAACACCGAAAGAACCAGACGGAGGAACGAGAACCTCTGAATGTATTGCGGGATGCCGGAGCACCTGGTTCGCGAAAGCCCACAAGTACCACCCCGAGGTAAGGCCCCATCTATATGTACCTCTCTGTGTCTCAACGGTACGGCCTCTCACCTATCCCTTCCGGTGTTGTTGCAGTAGGGCGATAGAACTGTTACCCTACATGCCATCCTGGATTCTGGGGCCAGCGAAAGCTTCCTGGACGCTGACCTTGCAGACCACCTACACACACCCACACGTCTCCGGGACCACCCCCTCGAAGTATGACTGGTGGGCAGGAGACCGATTGCATCCGGACCGGTTACCACAGAAACCATTCCTCTTCGCCTCGCCATTGGTAAAGCGCACCACGAGAGGGTGGTCCTCAACCTAGTACACACCCCCACGTTCCCTCTCATCCTGGGTCTTCCTTGGCTCCGTAAGCATGATCCCATAATCAAGTGGTCGTCAGGACAAGTCACGTTTTCTTCGGCCTACTGTTTTCAACACTGTCTGACTGGTGCTACACTATCCCTTCTCCAGCAGATGTCGACTTCTTCTGCTGGGGCTCCTACACTCCCAACCCGGTACCACCAATTCAAGCTGAACGACTTCCACCACACAGACCTTATGACTACCCGATAGATCTCCTCCCTGGTGCCCCCATTCCGTTCGGTCGCATCTTTCCCCCTCTCAGAACCCAAACTCAAGATCCTCAAAGAGTATATAGAGGACAATCTACGGAAAGGGTTCATCCGAACCTCCACTTCCCCAGCAGGGGCAGGGATCTTCATCAAAAAGAAAGATGGCGGTCTTTGACCTTGCATCGACTACAGAGAAATGAACCACATAACCATCAAGTTAACCAGCAAGTGTACTCCAAGATAAACCTACTGTTCGCCTATAACCTGGTTCGAATACGGAAGGGGGACAAATGGAAGACGGCCTTTCGTACCCGCTACGGACATTACGAGTACCGGGTCATGCCGTTCGGTCTCTGTAACTCACTAGCCACGTTCCAACGATTCCTGAACGACGTGTTCAGATACATGCTGGACTCATGTGTGGTGGTCTACCTGGACGACATCCTCGTCTACTCCTCGCTCACAAAACATCGAAAGCACATGGAACTAGTCCTGACTTGGGTGCAACAGAACCACCTAGCTATCCAAGTGCACATTCGAGACCACCAGGGTGGAGTTCCTGGGGTACGTAATCACCCCTGGGAAGATAGAGATGGACCCAAGGAAGGTGATGACAATACTACAATGGCCTGTCCCGAACTTGGTCAAAGCCGTCCAAAGATTCATCGGGTTCGCAAACTTCTATAGGCGATTCATCAAGGGGTTCTCTCGCCTGGTGCTCCCCATCACCAGCCTGACCAAGAAACAGACCACATTTCATTGGACACAACCCGCACAAAAGGCGTTTGACATGCTCAAACAAAAGTTCACCACGGCCCCCATCCTCGTACTCCCAGACCCACAGAGGGCCTATTGGTTGGAGGTTGATGCATCAGAGACCGCCGTGGGTGCCGTCCTCTCCCAGCGCCATGGGGCACAAGACCTCCTCCACCCGGTCTCCTACTTCTCCAAACGACTCACCCCGGCGGAGAGCAAATAGACCGGGAACTCCTTGCGATCAAAATGGCCTTGGAGGAGTGACGGCACCTGCTCGAAGGAGAGCTTTACCCAAGCCAAGAGACTCTGCCCTCGACAAGCCAGATGGGCATTACTTTTTACATGCTTCCATCTCCATATCACCTATAGACCCGGGACAAAAAATGCTAAGGCTGATGCCTTATCCAGATTACAAGACCCAGCTGGGGACACCTCCTTGACAGAAGACAACATCCTGCAGTCAGCTCACTTCTTGGGATTACAGACTTCACTCATGGACGACCTTCTCAAACACAGCCGACCCCTATGCTCCGAACCCGAGACGTCTTGCTAGAGGCGCGGTGCTCCGTGCTGTCCACAATCTTCCTGCATCCGGACATGGAGGATACCGTCAGACCTTAGACCTCGCCCAACGGTACTTTTGGTGGCCGACGTCCGCTCCTGCTCAGTGTGTGCGCGATCAAAAAACCCCACCATCAAAGTCTCGGGACTCCTGCAACCCCTTGCCATACCAGACCAATCATGGAAAGACATTACAGTAGACTTTGTAGTGGATCTACAGTGGGGCAAAAAAGTATTTAGTCAGCCACCAATTGTGCAAGTTCTCCCACTTACAAAGATGAGAGAGTCCTGTAATTTTTACCATAGGTACACTTCAACTATGAGAGACAGAATGAGACAACAAAGTCCATAAATCACATTGTCTGATTTTTAAAGAATTTATTTGCAAATTATGGTGGAAAATAAGTATTTGGTCAATAACAAAAGTTCATATCAATACTTTGTTATATAGCCTTTGTTGGCAATGACAGAGGTCAAACGTTTTCTGTAAGTCTTCACAAGGTTTTCACACACTGTTGCTGGTATTTTGGACCATTCCTCCATGCAGATCTCCTCTAGAGCAGTGATGTTTTGGGGCTGTCGCTGGGCAACACGGACTTTCAACTCCCTCCAAAGGTTTTCTATGGGGTTGAGATCTGAAGACTGGCTAGGCCACTCCAGGACCTTGAAATGCTTCTTACGAAGCCACTCCTTCGTTGCCCGGGTGGTGTGTTGGGGATCATTGTCATGCTGAAAGATCCAGCCACATTTCATCTTCAATGTCGTTGCTGATGGAAGGAGGTTTTCACTCAGAATCTCACGATACATGGCCCCATTCATTCTTTCCTTTACACGGATCAGTCGTCCTGGTTCCTATGCAGACAAACAGCCCCAAAGCATGATGTTTCCACCCCCATGCTTCACCGTAGGTATGGTATTCTTTGGATGCAACTCAGCATTCTTTCTCCTCCAAACACGACGAGTTGAGTTTCTACCAAAAAGTTCTACCTTGGTTTGATCTGACCATATGACATTCGCCCAATCCTCTTCTGGATCATCCAAATGCTCTCTAGCAAATTTCAGACGAGCCCGGACATGTACTGGCTTAAGCAGGGGGACACGTCTGGCACTGCATGATTTGAGTCCCTGGCGGCGTAGTGTGTTACTGATGGTAGCCTTTGTTACTTTGGTCCCAGCTCTCTGCAGGTCATTCACTAGGTCCCCCCGTGTGGTTCTGGGATTTTTGCTCACCGTTCTTGTGATCATTTTGACACCACGGGGTGAGATCTTACGTGGAGCCCCAGATCGAGGGAGATTATCAGTTGTCCTGTATGTCTTCCATTTTCGAATAATTGCTCCCACAGTTGATTTCTTTACACCAAGCTGCTTGCTTATTGCAGATTCAGTCTTCCCAGCCTGGTGCAGGTCTACAATTTTGTTCCTGGTGTCCTTCTTGGCCATAGTGGGGTTTGGAGTGTGACGGTTTGAGGTTGTGGACAGGTGTCTTTTATACTGATAACAAGTTCGAACAGGTGCCATTAATACAGGTAACGAGTGGAGGACAGAGGATGTTACAGCTTATTTTGGGGAGTATCTATTACTTTTTTATTTTTATTATTTTTTATATTTCTATACGTGGAATTTGGGTTGTTTTTTCTTCTTTAGAAGATGTTACAGGTCTGTGAGAGCCAGATATCTTCTTGTTTGTAGGTACCAAAAACTTATTTTAACCGAGAATTTACCAATGACTTAATTAAAAAATCTACATATGTGATTTCCGTATTTTTTCCCCCATTCTGTCTTTCATAGTTGAAGTGTACCTATGGTGAAAATTACAGGCCTCTCTCATCTTTTTAAGTTGGAGAACTTGCACAATTGGTGGCTGACTAAATACTTTAAGGCCCCACTGTACCTCCCTCGCAAGGATACAACACCGTTATCGTGGTGGTAGATCGTCGTCGGACATCCCTACAACGATCCATAGGGATGTCCCCTTTCCTTTATCTTCAACCTCCCTTCCACTGGGGGAGTACCTCCAGCCAGGGAGCGAGTCCAACTCCTACAACAAACCATCCCTGTTCTACGAGCCGCGTTGCAGAAAGCCCAAGCCCACTACAAGAAACAGTTCGACAAGCGCCACACGCCACAGACGCCGCTTCAAGTGGGAGACAAGGTGTGGCTTTCCTCCAAATACATCCCACGTTCAACGTATCGGTGAAAAAATGGGTCCCACCACAGGGCGCCTGTGAAGGTTCCCCTCCTCCTCCTCCCGTCCTGGTGGACAACGACAGGGGATACGAGGTGGAAGGCATCCTGGACTCTCGCATCCGCAGGGGCCGGTTGGAGTACCTGGTGCTATGGCCAGGTGGCTTTGGCCCTGAGGAACGGTCGTGGAAACCCTGGGCCAATGTGCACAGCCCTGCTAAAATCTGTATATTTTACAATTCTTATTATAATAGATAGCTACAAAATTAAGTATTTCTGTTACATCAGCCTAATTACTATAATTCAAGGAATGCACGGTTTAAAACAATAAACACCTGAACTGATTTCCAATTGGATAATATCAACCTGTAGTTTTTTTTTACATCAGCATTACTTCTTACGTGCTTTATTTACTAAATTTATCTAAAAACAGCCTTTTATGTTTTTGAGTGTTTTACAGAGTGTGTGAAACAAGTCACTTTTTTACACTCTTTAATGTGAATTATCTCTCTAGACTGCATATTGCACAGACACTGGGCTTGTTTGCAGCATTGTGTCAACTGAAGCACAGAGATATAACCCACTTGTCTCGTGTTTTACATTCTGGATAGAGAGAACGCTAGATTTTCTGTCTTCAGTGACAATCATTTTGTAGCCATTGTTTTCTGTATCACTGTATCCCTTAATAAGGAACTGTGGTCCATTTCCATGAAGTAGTCTGTACCAGTGGATATAATCAGCACTAGTTAGTGATGGGTGATTACAGGTAATGTTACAGTTGGTTCCTTCCAGGGCTTCCATTTTAGGGTCCTGCATAATATTAGAACTGCATGATGAGCCTGAAAGATCACAGTAATGTGTTAGTAAGTAATATAGCAAGCAATAGACAATTACAAGTATTACATAGTTACAGATTTTATCAGATGCCCCCTCCCTATAACCTGCGAAATTCTGCAGATTTTCTGCCGCATTAGAATCATTCCTATTAGATTGTTTTGTAAAGGTACCCATTTACAGTGTTGTGTCACATTAATTTATAATGTCCAAAATGCTTCCATTAAAGAATATAAAAAGTTGCATTTAGAAGCAGGGCTACTTACACAGAAAAAAAAGAATCACGGTTCTAAAGGAACACATTTCTCATGAAGTAGTCAACATTCAGGACTGTGCAGCACAATAATGCCTTATTATATGAGACTGAGGTGGATTTGTGACATTACCTCCTCCTTTTAACACACCCACTATGTTTTCAAATGGAATAATAAGCAGGGATTTCTAAAACATTGGTTCCCAGAAACAGTAGTCAAACAGCCCCACCTAGTGAGCCATGATTAAACTGATACATAACATAATTTATATTTGTATTTAATTTTGAAAACTTTTATTTATGACACATGTGCTACACAAGAATGGAAAGTATGACAGATCATCACTAAAACAGCCATTTGTGCAATATGAATTTGTGTATAATAGGGATAATAATGTTCGTTGTCTAAGGTCTAATCTTATTCCAGATGCTGGTTTAAAGTATGGTATGCATAAAGCCCATAGATTGTGTAGACACAAAGCTTACATATTTTGATATATTATAAATGATAGAATGATAGTACATCTGCCCAGTCATTCAGAATCTCTTCTCTCCCAGGGCCCATTGAACTCTAGACTCATCCCTTACAAAGTATAGTGACACATACAATTAACACTGTATGAAAGCGTTAATACCATATGCTTACACACTAACATAATACAAACTTTCTCCCACTGCTCCCCCGTGAGGACGACACACAGCCCCCCTTTAACTTTCCCAGAAACGCCGGGGGTACAGGATTCAACCTGGACATCAGCAAGCCATACAATCTGGAAATACCATGGGCTAATCGCAGTGCGGTCTTTTTGTGTTGCGAGGAGTCCAGAGCTGGTGGTTTGGGATCCGAGAAATAACGGTGAGATCCTGTGGAAGTGTGGAGGAGAAAAACGGTACAGCAAGTGCAAAGAAGGTTTAATGAGGAGCACATACTAATCATGGGAAATATTAACTGTCAAGAAGTCATCTGCAACTGGAACACATATGCAGGTTCTGTAGTTTTGTGTTTATCTCTAATAGATTTATGCTAAGCACACTTAATATTTTTCCTGTACTGTTTCATGTGAAATTCACATTATATGTGGAGGGGAAACCACATAATTAAGGTGCTGCTGGCATAGAAGGGTGAGCGCAGGAATTGTTTTTTTTTGTGTGTGTCGTGCGTGACACTATATTTATTAGATAAATTTCAATTTGTATTGTTGCCTATAAGGGTGGCAAGTTATAATTATAAAGTTGTGAAAAATCTCCTGTCAGCCAAATCTCAGGTATTTCAGCTTCCTATGTGTCAGGTGTGTAAGGTTAAAGCGTAGCGCAGAGAGACACTGATGCGAATAGCAGATGCAAAGTCAATGTGTGGGTTTAAATAGCCCGCCAGTAGATAGCTCCTCCCACCAGCTTCAGAGATCCTCCCCTCATCTGTATACCTCTATTGAGTGGTACGCGGACGAAGCCCCGGATGCCCTATGTTTCCTCTATCGGACGGAGACCCCTGCTGACGACGGGGAACTGAGGTAGGACCCTGACAGTATGGCAGTAAGTGAACCATATTCAGAGATTTCTTTCAAAATTATCACTAAGGAGGTTCGAGGATGTGTGATGGCAGCGTAGCCCAGAACCTTGTGGTGAGTTTTCGTGAATGTCTGGATTTCCCCTTACGTCTGGATTCAGTCTAATGGCCTGTAACAGTGGCTCTAATGAAAGTACGAATAACAAGGGCGACAGGGGGCATCCCTGGTGGGCACCATTCGAGATAGTAAATGAGTCCGATAACAATCCATTAATGCGAAGAAGTGCCTTGGGGCGAGGTATAGAGAACCACTGTCTGGTCAGGATGGACCAACATGGACATGAATGGTTTAATATGATTAGCAAGTATTTTAGCGAACAACTTGAGATCAGAGTTGAGGAGTGAGATGGGTCGGTAGCTATCACAACTCTCGGGATCTTTACCTTCTTTAGGTATCAGGGTAATCGAAGCAGACATAGTATGAGTGTGGATTTGGCCCCCCTCAAAAATTAAAAGCTTCCACAAAATTAGGTCCCAACAAGTCCCTGTATTGAGAATAATATTTTAAGGGCAGCCTGTCAGGACCTGGACATTTCCAAGTTCAAGATGATTTAATAGCCAAGAACAATTTTGGCAGGGTGATAGGGACATCAAGTGCCGCAGCGTCCTCAGTGGAAAGACCCACATGCACCACCCGCTTCAGATAGACAATATCGACTCCCCACTATTTGAAGCAAGAGCGCTACCAGAAGGATTAATATTGGACTACGGTCACCACCTGCAGTCCCCAAAGGTGCCGGATAGTCAGCCCAGAACCCCATATGGAAAGGACCCCAGCCGCTCTGTCTCCTCCCCAGCGGCTGAGAGGACTACAAGGAGAAGGCACATTTGGCCCTTCTTCCCAGCGGCAGTTACGTTATTTGGGAGAAGCAGAGTGGGGCTGGGTGAGTACTGCTTTTTTGTTTTGAGGAGTACCAATTTGTGGAGATATGTGATGGAGTGTGTGACGGAACTGTCCATCACTGAGGCCCCTGGAGAGGACTGAAAGCAAGCCTGCTACCCACAGATTATGGACCCTGTCTCCCTGCCCTGGCGAGTGGGACTGTTGTCCTCGTCTGGGACTCAAACTCCTTAGTCTCTAAGTGCACCCCAGTACTGGTTAGTGGGACAGGTACCTCTTGCCAGCCCCCTGCATCCACAACTCTAGGAGCGACGGAGCTGTGCTCTCCGACTGAACTGGATGCAGACCCGGTTGGGGTCTGGCCCCAGTTCAGTCTTCTTTTTAAAAGGGGAGATATGTGTGTCAAACAAAGATAGCACAGGTAGGAACGCAATTGTTTAATTAATCCCATCAATTGGATTGCTGCCAGGGGATTAAAGGTTGGGTTGTCTACCTGATTAACAATGTTAATTTATGTTAATGAAGTTCTGTGGATATATGAGTCTATGTTTTACAACAATAAACTGTTCATTCCTGCTGTACTCAATTCAAGGTAGTTGTGTGTCTACTTATTGGGTACACATAGCAGGGTTCCAAGGTGTGCATGCTGGCTGTTGCTGGAAGTTATTCCGGGACAACCGGAGAATACTGGGTGATCTCTGGGAGTTACTACAGCTCTCTTGGTGAACCTTTTACAATAACAATCATCTGTTCCTTAGCACGTCTAAAAATTAGGTATTACATACACTGTGTCATGATTTGTCCAACAAACATAAAGCCAAAGTGGAGAAGCCATGTATGAAAAACGATGTACACCCTTACTGCTTCCATAGGAATTAAGGCACTGCTAATCAAATGCTCTTGATTAATTGATCATCAGCAAGTGTGACCACCATGAGCTGTTTGGCCATAATGCACAATGCCACGTTTGGGGACAACCAAACACAGAATATTAGCACAAACACCTCATACCAACTGTTGGTTGTGGAGGTGTGGTGATTTGGGCTTGCTTTGCAGCCACAGGACTATGAGCTCCTCTCTATACAAAAGTATTCTAGAGTCCATCTGTCTAAAGCTTGGCTGAAAATGGGTCATGCAACAGGACAATGATACCAAGCACACCAGCAAATCTAAACATAATGGCTTAAAAAGAAAATAATGAAGGTTGCAATGGCCCAGTCAAAGTCCAGACCTCAACCTGATTGAAATCTTGCAGGACCTCAAGAGAGCTGTGCATAAACAAATGTCTGCAAACCTAAATGGACTGAAGCAACGTTTTTTGAAGCAATAAAGAGTGAGCCAAAATTCCACAACAATGTGAGAGACTGATAAAGTCATACAGAAAGCAGTTAATTCAAGCTATTGCTGCTAAAGGTGGTTCTACAAGTTATTGAATCCTAAAGTGTTTTTCACACATGGCTTGACTTTTGTTGAATAAATTATGACACTGTGTACAATGTCATATGTTGTTTATCTGAGGTAGTATTTACCTAATTTTTAGACTGATAAGGAACAGATGATTGTTATTATGTCCATACAATTAAAAGAGTGTATTTTCTTTTTCACAAGACTGAAAATTTCACATATTCACTGACGATATACTCACATCCATTTTGTTAGGAGCCTTAAAGTTTGCTATGTTTTATTGACAGTTGTCTTTGACTTATATATATTAAGCCAAGAAAAGAAACAATCGCAGCAGTGTGTCAGTGTGCTTTTTGACATGTATCTTAGTGCCATCTGCTACTGTGTCACTGACAGCACAGTAATATGTCCCACTGCGAGAGATCTTTACATCCTTGATGATAAGAGTTATGAGGAACATTTCTTTATTGACAGTCATGCTAAATGGTCCATCTTCTACAGATGCATAGCCAGATATGATATATTCAAGTCCCCTTTCACTGTGAGCTTTGTACCAGAGCACTTTATCGTAGGTTGTGATTGAGTGGTTACAGGGGATTTCTATAAGCTGTCCCTTGAGAAATGTGAGCGCTGCTGGTTGCTGAACTTGAGATTTGCTTTCTGCATCTTTGGAAAAGAAAGAAAATTCAAGTACAACCCAAAATGTGCATAACTACAAGGAATTAACTTTGAAAAGTTATATTTTTTAAAATTGTAATGATTTGTTATGCCAAAATAAAAAATATTTTTATAAATTAGACAGATTGAACTAAAAATAGTTTACTTAAGGATGACAGTATTACATTTAAAAATTGATTCTGACAGTGGGAAAAACATGCAAAAATTAGGAATACTTACAATAGAACAGAGTTAGAAGGCAAGTCAAGAAAATCATTGTCTACAAGTAGAATAATCAGTAAAGCAGTGTAGATGAAATATCAGTAACATAGGTGGGTGCAGCTGTGCATACTTGACAGGAAGTGATGCATGCGGCCTAGGATGTGACCTAGTAAATGATAAGTTACATGGTTACAATTCCTTAACGTTTCATACAATATTTTAGTTTAACCCCTTGAATGAAAGTTTGCATTTCAATTGCATCTTGGTTGTTTAATTGGAAATTATTCTAGTCTTGGTGCCCGAATAGTTATTATTTTAACCCCTTCAATCCCAGGGGCTTTTTGGTACCTCAAAGCCCGGAGCAATTTTGCCATTTTTGGGGTATGTCAGTCTAGCAATTATTCTCCTTTCCTGTGAATAGTGTACCCATGTAAACTATATATTGTTTTTTCAAGGATAGATAGAGCTTTCATTTGATACCATAGTTGGATGAAGAGAATTTAGAATGAGAAATTTTGTAAAAACTAGCGAAGATTAGAAAAATAAACTAATTTTTTTTTACATTTTCCCTCTGAATCCTCACAAAATTAGGTAAAGTGATGGAAAATCAGGTGTCCTGATTTCAGAAATACCTAATTTATATAGATTTTCCAGGACTTCTCCCAGCACCAGGGAGCATACTATAAGGTGTACAATTTTGTATATTTTTTTTTAATTTATTTATTAAACATATAGAAATAGAAAAAGGACAGAGACGTACACAACATAACAATATATACAAACAGTGAAACATTAAAATAATTAATTATCTTAATAAATGCTTGATCACGTTAATCAAATCAAACCAATTGGTTTTCAAATTGAATCCAAGTAGGTATATTTTTTGATTTCCATTTTTTTACAATCAAATATTTTATTGCCAAACAGGCATATATACCAAGAAAGAAGAGGGGTTGTTTTGTATTGTTTCTGGTCTCCTTTCCATATCCTCAATACCTATTGCTCTAAAGGTCTCAAAGATCATATTCCAAATAGGTTGGAGGTATGGGCAATCCCACCAGATATGTAAGTATGTGCCTTGTCTAGCATTACATCGCCAGCATTTCGATGAAGTTAAAGGAAACATTTTTGAAACTTCTGTGGGAACTAGGTGCCACCTATAATTAATTTTAAATTGTAACTCCAATAGATTTAGACAGTGAACATATTTTTTAATTTTTAAAATTATTCCAAACCAATCCTTATGCTGAATTTCGCCTACTATATCACTCTCCAATTTTTCCAAATATTTACATTTAAATCTATCTTCTGAGAATTATTTATCAGGTTTGATTCCATAATTAGATTTAAGTTCTTATTTTTATTATATATTATAGTTATGCCTGTTCTTTCTATTTCAGAGTCTGGCATAAGATGATCTGATAAAAATCTTCTAATTTGTAAATATTTAAAACTATATCTCTAGACTGTAGATTTAATTATTTAACATCTATATTCTCAATTTCCGTCTTCAAAATAGCGACAGAGAAATACTTGGGGATTTTGTCTTTATTTTTGCCTTTTCTCCTTAATTTATTCCAGAATTTTAGAAGACTATTAATTACCAAATTTTCTTCCAATTTAAGCCAATCATGGTGTTTTGATGGTTGTAGCCAGAGAAAATTTCTGGGTCTCTCCTACTTTCTCCTATTTTCTTTCTCCATTAGATACCATGATTAGTTTTTTTTTCTCTGACATTGTCCACTTACTTAGATGAAGTATCATATTAGAATCATGATATTTTTTTTAATTCGACTGCTCCAATGCCCCCTTCTTTTAATTTTCTACTCAATATTTTTCTTGCTATTCTCTGTCTTTTATTTCTCCATATGAATTCGTCAAAAGCTGCTTTCTTTAAGTTTCTTCTCTGGTAAAACCAGTGGTATTGACCTAAATAAATATAACCAAGTTGGGAGAATATAGGATTTAATCGTATTAATTCGTCCCCACTACGAGATATTAGTCTGCTTCCATTCTGCCAGGCATTTCTTATTTTTTTAAATAAAATATCGGCATTTATTTCCATGATTTGTTCTATTTTAGCTGATATAAAGATCCCCAAATACTCGATTTTATCTTTCTGCCATATAAAGGGAAATTTCTTCTG
>VKOC01008003.1:0-10907 GCA_009364415.1 Spea multiplicata | reverse complement strand
CAGGAATATGATGATGTTAAGAAACAAAATAAAGAAAGTTGCTGTTAAAAATCATCTCTGAGTGTCTGCAGTTTTTGACAATATTACAATACTCATCCTCTCTTCTGAGGACCAGCATATGACATCATATCCCAGGTCCCACCTCATAAAGGTGTGCAGTGCTAGATAAGATTACTATGGAGACTGTGCCAGTTAGATACAGACCTCTAGCAGCTGGATCCAGCCCATTCTTTCTCTCATTTTACACCTCAAATTTCACCTTTTCCTCTCCCTTTTCACATTCTATTCTCCTTCTCCTTTTTATCCAACACCCTCTCTTTTTTAACCCATTCTTCTTTTAATACCCCTTTTAATACCCTTTGAACGTTATATCCTTATTTTTAACAGGATGAGCGGGACATCTTTTTTAACCCATTAAAACCATCTTCTTTTTCTAATCCATCGTTTTTTTCTACCGTTTCCCATTTTGGGCACCAGGAAGATGCTAAGATTGGGTTACTTAATTAGCTTTAACCTCCATCAGTGCCAGTACTTCTAAAGCTCAATGCGTTATGATCATTATGATGGTTGATTATCTGTAAGGGTTAAAGATACTGCTCTCCCTGACAAATCATGGGCTGAAACCAGGTTCTCCAGTTCACTGCTTAATTTTTCAAGTGTTTAGGTTTGAGGTGTTAATTAGAATCGGACCTATCTATTTTTTATTTTGTTACCAGATCTTTCAGCCCATGCGGCTATACTGTATGTGGCTGTATATGACTGTATGCGGCTGTTTTGCTGACAGTGAGCTCCCTCAGCTTATCACTGCAGTTTCATACCACCTCATTGGTGTTTGTGCAGGAATAGGAAGATAGAAATACGGCATGGCTATAATATGTAGTTTTGCTATCTAACTCTGTCTTGGAATTAGCCTCTGCTGGAAGTTAAGTGGTAGAGAATAGAGAAGTGACTATGACATACTGTAATTATCGAATCACCGTTCAGTAATGAAAGACAGGGAATACAGCTGGATCTGGTTTAGAGTTTAAGATTCTCTAGATTGATAATAGAAAAAACAACACTTGTCAATTATCTAAGAAAATAGCCAAAAATCCTTTGTAAATTGCAAAATGAATATTCCACTGGAGCTTTGTAATAATTAGCTCTTAAGCTTTTAGAAATGTGTATCTTATATTTTTATATAGAGAAAAGTTGACCTGGCAACTTCCTAGTTGCTTTAGCAATTTAAATACCTGAGTAGGCCTGAAAATGTATACACCACAATGAAAATGTGGTGCAACAAGGAGACCACTGAAAGCTCTGTAACAGGTTTATTATAGGAAGAGAAAGAAGGTTTTCCCCTTTTTTAAAGAATACTGGGGTCTACAATACTGCACATGGGATCTCTAGTTATAGTAAATAAATATTAAAAACATAAAAAAACATAATCACCTATATTACCTCAAATCCAAAGTATCATTACAAAGTTAACTTTCCCGCTAACATTGGATGTGATTGGATGCACAAAATGTGATTGGCTTACTTTAAATGGGGGTGTTTAGCAGGAATGCCCCCAACGTCAGCGGGAACATCCATTAACGTCAGCGGGACAGCCCACCTACACTAGCCATGAACAATTTATAAAAGGTAAAACTGTAACATTTTAAAATGTTTTTTTATATGCTAAATGATGGATTGTATAGATGAATATTGTAAAAGTAAAAAATCTTTACTTGTCCTGAAAAAACAATATATATATTTTGTGTTGGTGTACTGAGAAAGAGGGAAATTACTACAGACCAGGTACATTGAAACAGGAAATATTGAAAATGCCTTCTTTATGAAGGGATTCAGCAAATAAATGTTGACTCTAAATGTATTCCTTCTTTTGATGGGTTAGCCATACACGCTCACTTTAACTGTCTTTTATATGTAGCCCGTTTGTAAATATAGCCAATAAATTAATTGTGAGGACATGGATAGTTTCAAACTATACTTACAGTACATGGAGTTTGCATCCATGGTTCGCCATCAATCTGCATTGGCAGTGACTTGCAGGTCCTGTTAAATATATTTTTTAAATAAATAAAATGGTTGTAGCATACAAGATTTCACATGCAGATTATAAATGTGCGTTATCAGATGCATTATAATTATGATCAGATATCAGATAATGTACTTTAAAGTTTCATTTTCTGTGTGCTAGCAATCAGATATAGGCTGGCCTGGGGGCAGGGGGGGCTGTTCCAAAAAACAGGCTGGTCCAACTCAGACAGTATGTGTAAGCACCTAGAAAGAAGACTAAGAGGGTAATGGGATAATAAGGTAAGGGAGTGACGGAGGCAGGGAGTAAGAGGGTGAGAGGGTAAGGGAGTTAGGGAGGGTGTGTATATATATATATGTTTGCAGTAGCACAAGTATACTTAAGTCTGTGTTAGCATGAATGCTTATTTGTACGTGTGTATTATAGAGAGCGTGCATTAGCATAAGTGCGTATGTTAGCATGAGTGTGTAAGTGTGGTTAGAGTGTGTGTTAGTTTGAGTGTGTATGTGTGTGTAAATATGTTTGCCAGTGTCAGTTATTGAGGGAGCAAGGTATCTCCCCTGCCAGCAATATATACTATATGTCCAAGTATGAGGACACCTGACCATCACCTATATGAGCTTGTTGGAATCCCATTCCAAAACCATAGGAATTATTATGGAGTTGTCCTCCGTCTTCTGTGGCTATAACAGCACCTGCTCATCTGGGAAGGTGCCAGGTCTATTGCTTCATGGATGATGTGTCCACTTCACAAAAATAGAACTTAAAGTGAACCAGGGCAGATCTGGTAGGGCAGAAATTTCACAAACTGATATGTGGCAAAGGTGGCATCCTATGATAGTGCCCATTTAAAGACACTTCAGTACAACTCATTCTACTGTCAATGTTTGTCTATGGAGATGACATGTCTATGTGCTTGACTTTATATTAGCAATGGTTGTGGCAAAAAAGACAGAGCAAAAATACAGATGAAACAAGATGATGGAGTATATGACTCTCTGTTGTGCTCATAAGTGTCTGGTTAGACAAGGTTCATACAACTTATGTTGGAAGTCACCCCACAAGAATATGTAGTAATCTTTGAGAATGTTTTCTCCAATATGCCATTGTCCATACTCCTTCTACATGATAATATGTATTTACCTTATCACAACAGATGAGCATTGTGCAAGACGTCTCCCAGCACTCTTAAGACCTGTGTAAATCTGCCCCATTTCCATGGCTCCTTCAAGCCCAACCACTTCCATTAGCTGGTCACTTATATCTGAAAAAAGTAATACAAATCCATTTTCAATGAAAATCATAGTATTTTCCATACACTGAATACCAATGGTTCATTAATGTAGTTTGAATAATATACAAAAAATGTACAGGCTTTGGTGATGTCATATTTTTTGTTAGATTACTAAATATAAAATTCTTAGTAGTGATGCCACATATATTCTGGTATTTAGGTTATTTATTGAAATCAATAGTGTTATCATTAATGCCTAACATTCCAATATTAGAATAACAGAGATTAAAATGAGTGATCACCCTTGACAAAGCCTATTATGCTGAAACATTGGGGATCTCATGTGCGTTCTGCCACTCCCCTGCCACCATTTTTGTGACTGAGCATACTTGTAAGTGCTTCTTTTGCTTTTTAATACTATGCTGATATACCCATATACCATGTTTGTGTATTGTATTAATAAAAGTATTTATTTTGTCTTAATTTGTGTTTTCTTGCATTTTTTCTGTTCATCTCCTATATATTGATTATCGTTTGTTTGCACCTATTTCAATATATTTGCATTTATATTTGCATTTTTTTGCTTTTATTTCTTTGGTGTGCAATCTTTCACATTTTTATAATAATCCAAGAAGCGGTATATACACAAGATTGGTTACTAATACAAATGTACTTTCATTTTTCTAAGGTCCTATTCCTCTCTTATCTATTTTTTCTTCTACCATTTTGTACCATACATTTATTTGGTATATTCAAATCAAAAGATCTAATATTTGCCTGAAGTGACACAATTAATAATAAATACTTGTCACAATGAGCGAATTTAATCAATGGTGAAGCAATATTTTACAGGTAGGATGAATCAAATCCTAATTTTATGTGTTTTCCATTGGCAACTATAGGCCAAAGATGATCAGAAAACATACTCTCCTATTGAAAACTAAGTTTGCATCTGCAAATCTCACTACTTGCAGTCTTTTTTGTTCACAGAAGGACATTTATCAAATTAGAAATATAATTCAAATATTTCCTTATTTTTCTATAGGGTTTTCCGACCCTATATTTGCTTTACCCACTTTAATCATATTTACCATGTGGATTGGAAAAAGGACACCTCATTCAGTGATGATCATCTGTATATTGAGACAACATGTAATGCGCAAAAGCTTTTCTTGTAAAAGTCAAACTAAACATTTGCCTGAACCTCTCTATCAAAAGCTTAATTCCACAGGACCCACAAAACCAACAAAGCATATAATACAGTATGTTGTACAAAAGGATCATTTGCTAGTAAGTCTCTGTTAATGTTTTCGTGTGATCAAATACCATTCTGATTTTCTTTTAAAGACCACAATTGTTACTGTTCAGTTGCAACAGTGCTTGACTGAATGTAAAAATGTACATATTTTTTTTCCCAGGGCCAAATGTACAACGTTGCAGGGATGCACCAAGGACGCTTCTTAAATGTTATTAAGTGTCAGTTAACGCCTGATAGGAGAGTGATGCAAGTTTACATTAACTATTAGTGAATCAATGTCTAAATCTTAACTATTTGCCGTCACTTAAGATATGACTAATCAGAGTTAAATACATATACCCGAGCTCATATCCTACAGAATATGGTGGCCCTTCTTACATTTGTAAAAAATAGGTGCAGATAAGACAGAAATTACCAGGACACTCCCTACGACTGGTAAATCTCACCAAAAGCAGCCCTGAAAATAGTTGAATACCAGCCGTGTATTTCATGGTGCCATTTTTTTATAACACTGCAGATGTCAGTTCTGGACCCAATATTTTTGGTTTTGAATAGCGACAAAATATATTTGGAAAACACATTAGCCTTCTTATTAAGACACATATGATAACACACAGTTGCTAATATCACTGTTGCCCATGACATCATATAATGGGATGGGACTAACTGAGAAAGCACCAGTATAATGGTGTATATGTGTTAGTGGCTATGTGTATGTATGTATAAGTGCATGGTGTTGGAGAGGCTGTGTGTGTATGTTTGATGTTAGAGTGATGTGTGTGTATGTATATGTAAGTATGGTGTTAGCTATTAGTATGTGTATGTGTCTGTAATGAGTGTGTGTATCCATGTATGTGTAAAGTATTAGTGGGTACATGTATATGTATGTATGTATGTATGTATGTTTATGGTGTTAGAGTGGCTGTATGTATTTATTTGTTAGTGTAGAGATGCCCCGGACCATCATTAAACCCCTAACATCCTAGTTCATTCAAATACTCAACCACAATCATTATCCCCCACCACCATTTTCATCCCTTCCATCTCCTACAATTATCACCCCATATTGCACCACAAGCATCCCCTCCATCTTAATACCCTTGCCTAAGCATGCCCCCTTCATTTTCATACATTATTCAATAATTTTCACACTTGTACATGGGACATTTGTAATTAGATGGCAGCCTACTGGAAAATCTGAGGCATGTCCAGCCCTGTGAAGTGGCCGATGTTGGTAATAATTTATGACTGCAGTTGCCTACTCATTACCTAAATTTACAGAACAAAAACTTGATTCACGTGTCTATAGGAATTAGGATTAAATGTGTTCTGAATGATTTTTTCTACGGTCTAAGAACTTCTTCAACATTTACTTTTTGACAGCGTCTGGTTAATTTACATGTCTATATTAATATTAAACATGTAACACAAGAGTAACAAACTTTCAAATGTATCTCTACCAACACATAAAAAGGTTTACAACACACTGTAACTAAACCTCTTTTTTAAAAAACTGAATGTAATGTGAGATCAGTAAAGGAGACAGAAGTAGGCTTTGTGAGCCTCCGTTTACAGACTATTTTTTTAAGTAAACGCTTTGTGGAGTTTTGTGAATGATGGTTTTGCCTGTTTTCACAGTCAATGAGTGGTGACACTGTGTGGGAATGTTTTCACAGTACAGTGTCTCTTCTGCCCTCTTCCATAAACGAAGCAACTTCACGTGTCTCCTCCTATTAGCAGTATCTGTAAACAAAGCTCGCTCTCATGAATGAGTACTGATGTCAGCAGATTGTGAATGGCATACATTGAACATCTGACCTTGTGCACTCATTCTTGATGGTCGGATAAAATTCACTAGGGAGATGGCCAACCCACTTCCTCCTATCACTTCAGCTGCTCATGCAGTTAAAGCGGCTGCTTCTGCATCTTATTTCTTCAGCTACTATGTGCAATTTACAACAGGGGTTAAGTAAAACAAAAATAATATATATATATATATTTATATATCTATACAGTGTATATACAGTGTATTGCATGCAGTTTCCATTCATGATATTGATTCTTTATAGAATAGAACAAAAAATGATTCTGCCCAGTCAGCTGTGATACACTGATTTTCGATTAAGAAGAGAATTATGGATGGGTAACTAATTAGAGATCTTTGGATAGACTTAAAATATAGAAAAAACCTTGGTGTAATGTAGTAAACAATGAATATTATAACAATTTCTAAGTGAACAATCCAAACCCAATTTGATATAATACAAATATGTGACGTTCTACTCATACATTCACATAGGCACATCTGTCAAGTACAATGCATGCGTATTCCCAGCTGGACAGTTTCATAATGAAATGAGTCAATTTGTCTAAATTTTATGCAGATTAAAGTATCTGAAGTGGAGGCTTGCATAAATATTTTTTTTCAGTATGCAACTGTACAAATCTTGCTCTACTTACAATTTACATGCAAATTAAGATTGTGCTGGACTGTATGAAAGTAATAAGAACCCAACAAAGTTAAAACTATAAAAGATCTTAAGACAATCCTTAACTTGCAAACAAGTATCTTGATAGGATGCTACATTTACTGATCCATGAAATGCAAAACCTTTGTGTATTAGCTACCACTGTACAACTGTGATACTGTCTGTCAGGCTGTATCATAGCCCCAGTGTTTCAGATGGCCAAGGTCATTGGTTGCATGATTACAGGCAACTGGGGCAGGCGACGCTGGAGGCAGAAGCATGTTCCCGCTTTACCATTTTATGACATTAAAACAGAACATTGGGATATGACATAATATGATTGCATTGCAGGAGGCCACGTGGGAGCTGTGATTGAAAAAGCTTGTTGAGCTGGTAGGGGCAAATGTCTCTAAAAGGCCCATAATCCCCACTTCCAGCAAAGAAAGGAGAGTGGGGTAGGATGACAAGACTGGGCTAAAAATCAGCACTGTCCTACTTAAATTGGGATGGTTAGGAAGTATGCTTTATTGTGGAGTCTTGTTCAGTTCAAATTGGTATTGTCTACAGTAAGTATAGTACATACATGATGGAACACTGATATGTTTGGTTCCCACAATATGTTTGGTTCCCCATAACAACAAGCTGGTACTGAGGGGTATTTAAAAAGTTACAGAAACAAAATATAATAGGCTCTACTTCCAAATGTCACTCTTCTCTATTTTTCATTATTGTATTCTGGTAAGAGTAATGTGCATGTGAGAACTACAAAGTGTGCCTGGCTAAAATCCCTGAAGTCAACATAATCTTAAATATTGCCACATCTTGTCATTTGTTTTTAAATTATGATAATCACGCTAAACACAGATTCCAAACTCCCATACATTTTTCTCAGTATAGGAGTTTTCAGCATTCACATTCTCTGGACAAAACGTCTACAGTGTGTTCTCTTGTTTCTCTCTACCATTGTCTATCTGAATACAAACCTCTCTAATTTATTGACTAGAAATTTGGCACTCAAATGCAAATCATGATTTATATTTTATATTTTATATTTTAATACTTGTCACAATATCCAGTCATTAAAACCAGGTGTATTTGCAAAATTCCTGACCCTACTTGAACATTTTGGAATTAAATAACGGACAATAAACTACTGTGTTAAATGCCTGTCATGATATGTAAGCAAATATACTCATTTTTGATGGGTATGCATGCATGACATTGCTCTACAGAGCTAAAAATCACAGTTACATCACATTTTATTTATAGAGTCCCAGTAGATTTAATAGTGCTATTACAATAATTGGACAGTTACCACTCAGAATATACAAACGGAGAATAAAATAAAAAAATAGTACGTCTGGGTCTTGCTGAGGGGTAATTAGACATAAGGTGAGGGACTTCTGTGATGGTGATGATTTTATTGTGGTGAGGGCCATAGTAACAGGGCTACTAGCTTCAGCATGGTTAAATCCTAGGTATAACAAAGTTAAATTAATGAGCTGCTATAGCTCATTAACCAACTATAACTAACAGGCGACTATGGTGGTGTAAGGGCTATGATGTGTGCTAGCCATAGTTTTTGTTTATCAACCTGGCTCCCAGTCTTCAGCTCTGGCGAGATCCCTTACATTTATGTGGAGAATGTGGTAAGGAGATCTCAAAGTTCGGGAGAAAAGATGGTGAGAAATAGGAGAGTTAGAAAGAAGGGGAGAGATAAAGAGAAGTGGAGAAGATAGAGAGAAGGGGGTATGAGAAAGAGGAGAGATGGTGAATAGGGAGTGAAAAAGAAAAATAAGATAGGTGGCAAGAACAGGGAGAGATAATGAGAAAGATAAGAGATTGAGAAAAAGGTGGAGAGATAATAAATAAGTAAAGATATAGGGAGAAATGAGAGATAATAAAAAGGATAAAAGATGGGAACCAAGAGGATAGGTATAGAAAAAAAAGAGATAAGGATAAAGTGGAGAAGAGATTGAAAAGGACAAAGACAAGGAGAAAGGAGAGAGATTGGGAAAGATAATGAGAAGTATGTGTTACCTCCTCCGTCGAGCTGCCGGCAGGGACGCCGAAACGCAGCTCGCGCGGCCGGCTCCCTGCTCGTGCCGTCGCGGTGAGCTCTTAAAGCGACATATATTCCTTTTCCTCCTCCCCCTAATTAGGAGGGTAGGAGGATCCATATTGTTGGAGGGATATTTAAACCCTCATTTGGCACTACACCTTTGCCTGTGTTAGTGCCTTTTTGCCTTTCACTAGCGTTGTATCCTGATTTAGCTTTCTGGTTTTGACTCCTGCTTGTTCCTGACCTCCGTTGTTTCGCTGCCTGCCCTGACCTTTGCTTGTGACCCCGACTACTCTTTTGCCTGACCCCTCGGATACCGTTATTATTTTTTATTTATTTTTGTTCCTGAGTTCCACCTTTACATTATTCTTGGTGGTGTTCATGCCTGGTGGTAGTACGTCCTCTCTCCTCCAGAGGGCGCTAATTCTGCAGCGCGGATCCAGACCCTGTAACCTGGTCGTGACAGTATGACAGATAATGAGAAAAGGGAAAGATGGGAGACAGGGTGAAAGGGGACAGATGAGACAAAGAAAAAGAAGCAAAATAATGAGAAATGTGTATCAAAGAAAGGGGGAGAGATAAAAGATAAAAAGAGTAAAAGTAAGAAAAAGTAAGAGGAGAGATGATGAGGAGGAGAGCTAGAGAGAAAGAGGAGGGGAGATATAGAGAAATTGGAGAGATGGGAAAAATGGTGAGGTAAAAAGAAAGAGGGGGAGATAAAGAGAGAGGGCAGAAAAGGGAGATATAGAGAGAGAGGAGGACGAAAGATAGAGACAAATTGATGCGTTAAAGAGAAAGTAGAGAGAAAGAGGAGAGATAAAGAGAAAAGATGGGAAGATAAAAATAACAAAGCGAGCTAAAAAGAAAGGGGAGTGATAAAAAGAAAATGGAAGGAGAGAAAGAAGAAATAAAGAAAATAAGGAGGACAGAAAATGAGAAGAGGGTTAAAGAGAAAAGGGAGAGACACAGTGAATACACAGAGACATGGGGGAGAGATAACGAGAAAGGGGAGGATCAAAGAGAAACAGGGAAGGGGTTAGGAAAATGGGAAGACATGGGCAGATAGGGGGAATAAAGAGAGGGGAGCTAAGATAAAAGAGGAGGGAGAGATAAAAAGAAGAAATAAAGTGCAATAGCAGGAGAGATAATATGAAATGGGAGAGATGAGATACAAAAAAAGAGGCGAGATCATGAGAAAGGGGTCAAAGAAAAAGGGTGAGGTAAAAATAAAGAGGAGGAGAGATTAACACAAAAGTGAGAAAATGGAGAGATAGAAAGGAGAGATAATGAGAAGGGGTTTAAAGACAAGGAGAGAGATGAAGATAAGCAGATCAGATAGAGAAAAGGGAGGATCAAAATAGAAAGGGTAGAGAAAATGAGAAAAAGAATAATGAGATAGATCCTTGATCTTCCCAACTGGCCTATTTATGCTATGGACGCTGTGCTAGCTCAGTGTAGCCTCCACAGACTTAAAAGGAGCTGCATGGTAGAGGACTGCATTGGGAGGTGGGTCCCACGGGACCCGCCAAAAAACTTGCGTGTGCGGGTGGTCTTGCTGATGTTGCGGGCGGGAGGTCAGGCACCGTACCTGCGGGTCCCGGTAATCCCGCGCAGTCCCGCAAGGCTGCCTCCGTGCTGCTCCCTTACAGTGTCTCTTTTCTTGCTCCGCCTAGGAACAAAGCGGAGTCACGTGATGTGATGTCACTTCCCATGACTCCGCCTTGTTCCTGGGCGGAGTAAAAGAAGACACGCTGTGAGGGAGCAACTCGAGGGCAGCCTTGCGGGACTACGCGGGAAATCTGCAGTTCAGGTAAGGAGGTGGGCGTGATTGGCCACAAATGTGGCGGGAGTGGGCAGGAGTG